>NW_026464973.1:0-13726 GCF_026875155.1 Cherax quadricarinatus
TTTTCCGGGGTTTGGGGGAAAGAGAATTGGTATGAAAATCAGTAAACGAATGATGGATTGCGTGACAACAAAATGCAAGGAGGCAGAGGAGAGGTTTTGTTCCTAAGGGTAACAGAAATAAGGGAAGACCAGAACGATCCTTGGCTCACCCAGAGGTGTAGGGAGGCAAAAACTGAGTGCACCAGAGAATGGAAAAATTCAGAAGACCAAAGGACCCGGGAAAATAAAAGAAAGTACCCGAAGAGACAGAAACGAGTATGTACAGATAAGAGGGAGGTCCAGCGATAATACGAAAACGACATAGCATCGAAAGTCAAATCTGACCCCGAAGCGGTTGTATACCACATCAGGAGGAACAAAACAGTCAAGGACCAGGTAATCAGGCTGACGAAAAGGGGGGAAGTTCACAAGAAACGACCAAGAAGTGTGTGAGGAGCTCGACATGGGATTTAAAAAAGTATTTACAGTGGAACAGAAAAGATTCCGGGAAGTCAGAAGGGGGGGGGGGGGGGGTTACACCAACAAGGAATAACCAAAAATTTGCTGGATGAAATACTCACAACCGAGGAGAGGTGAAGGAGCTGCTACTTGAAATTGGGCAACTACCTGAGGTATAGAAATGGCAAATTAGTCCCCGTTTTTTAAGAAAGGAGACAGACACGAGGTATAAACTACAGACCAGTTGTCACTGACGTCTATAGTATGCAGATTCATGAGAAGGTTGTCAGAAAGAAACAAGCTTATAAATGACAACCAACACGGTTTTCAGGGTTTGGGAAAAACCCTGTGTCACAAACATACTGAAGTTTTTAACAGGGAAAATAGAAGTAAGACATGAGAGAGAGGGGCTGATAGATTGCATTTTTTTGGGACTGCAAGAAGGCCTTCAACACAGTTCCCCACCAGAGATTAGTGCAAAAGCTAGAGGATCGGGCACGCATAACAAAAAGGCATTTTAATGGATCAGAGAATACCTGACAGGGAGGCAACAACGAATCGTGGCACGTGATGAGGTGTCAGAGTGGGCGCGTGTGACGAGCGGGGTTTTCCCCAGGGGTCGGTCCTAGGACCAGTGCTATTTTTGGTGAATGTGATTGACACGAAAGGGAAGGGATGAAACTCAGGGGTGTCCCTGTTTACAGATGAATGTTGAAGTTAGTTTAATGAGGAAAATTAAATCGGATGAGGATCATCAAGACTACAAAGGGGCCTGGACAGGCTGCAAACCTGGTTTTAGAACTGGTGCCTTGAATTTAACCCCACCGAATGCAAAGTCATAAAAAACCGGGGGAAGGGCAAAGGAGACCACAGTCAAGAATAGACTACGTGGTTAAGGACTGCAAATCTCACTCAAAGAACAGGATCTTGGGGGGAGTATAATTTCGAGCACATCTGAGGCGCACTTCAACCAGATAATTGCTTCAGCATATGGGCGCCTGGCAAACCAAAGAATAATAGCGTTCCCACACCTCAGTAAGGAATCGTTCAAGATCAGTACACCGTGTACATTAGGCCCATATGGAGTATGCAGCAGTTTTGAACTCACACCTGGTCAAGCACATTAAGGAAATTAGAGAACAGTGCAAAGGCCTCGCAACAAGACTAGTCCGGAGTAGCGCAAGACCTACGAAGAATAGGTTAAAGGAAAATCAGCCAGGCGACACTGGAGACAGGAGGGTTACGGGAGACATGATAACGACATAATAAAAAATACTGTCGAGGAACTTGACAAGGGGAACAATAGACAGGATGTTTTCTAGAGATGGGACACAGATAGAAGCTATCACAATTGAAGACACATGAGTCAGAGGGATATTTAGGAAGTATATTCTGAGTCATAGAGTTTTCTGCAATGGAATTGTCTAGATAGTGTAGTAGTGGAGGCAGAACCATACAAAGTTTTAAAGACGAGGTATGATAAAACTGGAGGCAGGGAGAAGAGTAACCTAGTAGCGACTAGTGAACAGGCGGGGTCCCTGAGGCTACGAAAACGACCCTCAATGCAGCTACAGATAGGTGAGTACACGGTTTTCTCTCTCTCTCTCTCTCTCATCTCTCTCTGCTCTCTCTCTCTCTCTCTCTCTCTCTCGTCGTCCCTCTCTCTCCTCTCTCCTCTCTCCTCATCTCTCTCTCTCTCTCTCTCTTTCTTCTCAGCACACTTAGACGGGAGTGTGAGGAGGGGATGTGCTTAATGGTGGTGAAGGGCTCTTAATCCAGAAATTAGAGCTACCCTCCCTTCCTCCTCGGATCAAATCTGATTAATTCCCCAGCATTTCCATTCATGCTCTTTGTATGACCTATACTGGTAATAAGGCTTCCACATGAATGTAATAACGGTCAAGCTACCTCATAATTTACACATGGAAGATGCTTAAAGTCAAAACCCCTAGCCTCCACACAATGGTGAATACTTATTGCAAGCCATCAGAAGAAACTCGCGAGAGTGTTTATAGCCGAGGTGTATGGTATTATTGCACAGGTGCTACAGTGTTAAAGGTAGAGGTGCTAGTGTTAAGCAGAGGTTGTTAACTCTGCTTCCACCTTTGTCAGGTGACTAGAGAAGGAGGCGGGTAATGGGGTGCATGACCACCGAGGAATAATAAATCACTGTACAGTGATTGCAACAATACCTAACCGTGTAGGTCAGAACACGTATGCACTGATCAGAGGGAGCACCGTCTTTGCTGGGGAGGCTTTATCTTTTCTGCAACATTGCAATCTCCTGAAGATGTGTTGATTGCAACACAAAGGCCTAGAGCTATTATTAAGCTCCACCTATTGAGCTTATATCGTGTATTCGCGATTTCGCATGGGTAATAAAGACATTTACTTGGGAAAAGTTCGCTACGAGGGGCTTCGTCAGTCCAATACAGATCTAGTATTACATACACGGCTATATATTATGTCTCCGGAACCATGAGGGGATATTATACATAGTCAACCCATTCTCGCACTACCAAATAAATGCCTAATCTAAATGCTCCTGTTTTTTTTTTCCCCGTCTTTTTTTTCCCCTCACGGGGGGTTCCTTATAAATATAAATAGGGTAATAAAAAACGACAGGTTTTTAGGTAAAGACACATAAGAAAATTTTAATATCTTTATTCGAAACTTTTGGGTAACCAGTAAAAATTCTTCAGTCAACAGAAAATTTAGGGGGGGCTTTTGATCTAAGGGATTGGGTCGGGGCCAAACCCCAAAACAAGCCTTAATCCTTCCCCCCATCCTCCCCCTTCCCCACAGGCTGTATAACCCGGGTTTAGGCCCCATGATGATAATAATTGGGTCATTTGTTGCTAATTATCGCATTTGTCTATTTTTCCCCTCGTAGGGGTTTAAAAAAATTGTAAAGTTTGAAACCCTTCCCTACCCAACCAAAACTGAAAAAAAATTATTTAAAGATTTCGGGAAACAAAACTGACTTTGGGCCCATGTTATAAACAGTAGCTAACGGGATGGGTGGCACAGATACCATAACAACCCAACCCTAGATTTTTTTTTTTATGAAGGACAGTTAATAAAAAGGTTTTAAAAATAATCCTAATGTCTTAGATTACATTTTATAAACCATAAAAATCCGAAGAAATATAGATAAATTTAGGAAGGGCCCTAATTTAAGTCTATTCCTTAAAGTTTCGGGTTTTCAGTTGAATAATACACACATTGGTCAGATTTGGGCGGCTGCGATTTTCCGTTCCATCACTTCCAAAGGGTTTTACACCAAATTTTGACCTATCATCCACATGCCCAGGAAATCGCGAATCGAAACCAGGCGATTTTTTTTTTTTCACATTCCCCTATTCTTTTTTGGTGATCCTGTGCCCTTGCGTGTCAGCCGGCTTAACTGACGGGATTAAAACAAAGAGGTTCTGCTGCACCTATCCACTTCAAGCTTCGATTTTTGTGCATAACATCGTTAAAACATAAAAATGGGGGAACACTGCAAAACCTACGCCCAAAAGGGGGCCCTTTTTAAAAAACGACTCCTAAAAAGCTACCCAAAAAATTCTCCCGTCCCTAATGTTTGGGAATTTTTTGACGGGGAATTTAGAATTAAACACTTCTTAAAGTATTCAGGATTGTTTTTTTAAGCAGTTTTTTGGGCAGACCCACAAGGGGGAAAAAACCACTTTTCTTGGGGTTTTTGGGAAATAACCTTTGTTTGTAATTTGAAATTACAGGGAAACCCGGGACAAACCATCACAAAACAAATTTCTTTTAGCTTGGGGAAAGGGGGTATATTAGGAATAATTTGTAAAGGCCCAAATTTTCGTTAGCAGTTTACAAAGGGCTTAGAGAACACTTATCATCTGTGGCTGGGGAACAAAAGAGCTATCAGTATACAGTTTTCTTAAAAATACTGCTGCCCCCAAAGGGCATTTATCCCCAAAAAGGGAAAATTTGATAGAAAAAAATGACCCAAAATGGATGAAAACAGGGTCAAAATCTTTTAGGGCAGAAAAAGGAATTTTTTGGCGTTGAAAAGGGGGAGGGATCTTATAATCATAAATTGGCCTTAAGAGGGACTTAAAGAGGGGAAAGAAAATCAAACGGGGGTACGAAAAATTTAAAATTCTAGGGATTTGAAAACTAACCCAAAAAGTTTTTTTTTCCCGGGGTATAAAACAAAAGCTAGGATAAGATAGGTCCCCTTAAAAAAAACTTGGGCATCTTACTGACAAAGAGAATGAAATTTCTCGATTTTAAAATAATTATTTTTCTCGGTTTTACGTATCCCAAAAAATTTTTATGGGCCTAAGAAATAAATTAGTTTAACACACAGTCACATGAAAGGGTTATGAAACAAAAAGACCGACTAAAAAAAATAAATCGCCGGGGGCCTGAGAGCTTTTTTAAGGGGCTTAAGGGGAAAGCAAAATGGAACTCTGTGAACCCTTAAAATTTTTTTTCCTTCAAACAAGTGTATTGATATGTGGGAAATGGCTAATGTAATTCCTATTTTTTAAAACCCGACCTCAATTGTAGGCAAATTTAATCAGTTAAAGCTGAGATTAAATAACAGCTGGATAAGCATAAACTGATTAAATTTATACTAAGCATGGGTTTACGAGGGGCCTTTTTCTAACTAATTTACTAAATTTTATCAGAAAAAAATTTTGAACTGTGACACGAAAAGATTTTTTGATGTTTTTTTAGATTTAGTAAAAGGGTATTATAGAACCGCACCAAAGACTGTTTAAAAAAAGTGGGAGTTCATGCATTGGGGAAAAAATGCTCTCATGGATGGGGTCATGGGTACAGACAGGAAGCAGAACGTGCATAAATGGGGTTAAAATCCCAGGGGGATGTGTAACAAATGGTTTTTCCACAGGGATCAGTCTAGGTCCGTTGTTGTTTTTTAAATAAATAAAAAAATCTTGAAAAGGGGGGATTACTAGTGAAATGAAAAATGCCCGATGACACAAAGTTGTTAGGATAATTGATTTAAACGAATACAGGAACTTCAGAGGGTTAACAAACTCATACCTGGGCAGAAAATGCAGATGCAGTTTAATGTATAAATCAAGGTTTATTCAGTTCCCCATAACCCTACACTTTTAATTAATACAGAATGCAAAAAAGGGCTTGGGGGTTACGGGAACAGTAACCTTAAACCAAGCACAGTGCTTTTAAACGTACGTAATAAGGCAAACAGATTACGGGGTTTATATCAAGAAGTGTAAGCAACAAAGTTCAGCGGTTAATTACAGCTTTATACTCATTATAAGGCCTCACCAAATTTTACGCGCCAGTTCGGGTCTCCAAAATACAGAAGGATAAAAATTTCGTTAGAAAACTTTTGGGCGTAGAATACTAAATTAAATACAATACTTTATGATTGCTGTCCCCTTTCCCTTCAGCTGAAATCATTTGCCATTCCCCTCTTACTCCTCGTAAACAAGGCTTTTTTCCCCCACAAATTGCTGTTCACGGGATTTTTGTGTTTTTTTCACCCCTTTCGTTGTAAACTCTAACTTGCTCGTGAAAATTCCAGGAAATCGATTTGAGAAATCAAACCACCCCCTCGGCACTAAACTCATTCCACGGTCATTCTGGTGTTTGGTCTGCACAACAGCTGAACCTCCAACCCTTCTGCATGTTTTTTAAAACCCGAACACTGCGCGTGATTGACTGAAAAATTTTTGCTTTTAAAGAGCAGTGTACAGTTACCTAAAAAAAGTGGGCCCCTGGGGAAATTAGCATCTTGTATATTTTAAGGGGGAACAAGCCTTATCAAATGTTTACAATAGTAAATGAAATCTTGGACAAAATTTTGGGGTGCGTAATTTCATCGTGAAAACCCCCCCTGCGAATCTGTCTAATAATTTTATGGTGGGTCTAGTAATCGACTTTTTTTGGTTTCTGTGTGCAAAAACCCCGTGTTAAGGCTTGAAATGGGGGTTTTTTTTTCTTAGCTTTCGCTTTTAAGGGCCCATAAAGGAAAAAAATATACTAAATTGCAGAACATGAGAGGGATACCCAAAAACCATAAAAAATGGGGGAAAAACCAATTTTTTTTCCCGTTCAGTAATGCAGCCCAGTCTGTGATGTTTTTTTTTTTATATCTAAGCTATAATAAAGATTTACCTGTGGGGAAAAAGGCTTTCCACTATCAATGACACCCCGACTGAAGTATCAGTAGGTTTTTAAACGTTCGAGAAGTGCAAAAAAAAATTAGGGCTTACCCGCCGGTATGTATATAATAGTAGAAAATAACGACATGTATTTTATATCACATAGTATAGGGTTATACTTTTAAACTGAGAAGACATTTCGTCCACCAGGGTTTAAATTCTGTTTAGACGAAACATCCCTTATCAAAAACCGCATATTGTCTCTCATTAACATTACTCGCCGGGCCCTGTATATATTCGAGAGAAATATCTATCCCCTTGATCCCCCCCATCCCTTATGTCGGGAGATTCTTGATACTGGTGAGGGCTCTTGATCTAAGAATTTGGGATCTGTGCTATACTTCGTTAACTTTCAGCACAGGCAATGTATAACCCCTACATTTTTAGTGCTTCGGCCCATGAATAGTAATAACCCCTATCCCTGACTAGCCCGTGAGCGTGTGTTTTGACATCGGATGTACCAAACCCAGCGATTGTCTCAGCTGTTAGGATTTATCGTTACTTGAATTTTTTAAGAAACAAAAACCTTGATAAGAGTTAAGCAAGAAATGCATTATATTGAATGTTAATACCTTGCACAATGGGTACAAGCTTCAGCAAAGAATATTGGGTAGCAGTTTTTCATTAGCGGGCGCTAGCAGCAGCAGTAGTCCCTTGTTAGATTGACTTCAGGAATTAGACACACATGCAGCACCTGGGCATCTTTATTTCAAAATAATTTGCCAGCCAGTGGTTTATCATTTCAATACAGATTAGATATACGAACACATTAGATGACCAATCATTCTCTCGCTCTTAAAAGAACTGTTCACAGAAGACAAATAGAAGATGAGGGAATCAGTCCGTCAGCCTAGAAGTCGGTATTCATTACCTTAATCTCGACGAATCTGACATTTACTTGTAGCATGACAAAACACCAGAAATGAGTTGATACAAATACTCTCGGTCCTTGCAAATGTGGATAATCAACTTTCATGGTGCGGCGGTTTATACTAAAATATCCATAATATTTACATTTGATATAAAAAAGAACATTATCATTTTAGTCCCAAAACCTTAAATATTACTTGCATTCTTTTGATGCTGGTCCTAAATTTCTGTTTTGAGTTTCATCATCACTCTTTTTTTTAATTAATTTTTTTACCAAATAGAATGAAAAAAATCTGGTTGCAGATTTACCTGCTGATAAAAAGAAAAAGAAACTTGGGATTATTTACCGTAATTTTGAATACCATGAACATATATCCCTTAGGTCCTCTTTTTCCCTAAGACGCGACTCACAATTGTCCCTTGAGTTTTTTTTAATCAAACCTGATTACGTGGCATTCCTCAGGACTGTATAATTCATATAAATAAGGCTTTCCCATTAATATAATAACCACAGTGCACCCTTTAACCATTCAATACGACCTTAAAACTTGGGGATATTGCGTGTCTGCTGCCGGGATTAAATTTTTACTCACTTTTTTCTGGTGGGACCTCCCTCGTAGTCATTTTTCGGTTGGACTTCCTCGTAAAGTCATTTCTGCGACTTGCCTCGTAAAGTCACTTCTGGTTGGCCTGCTTCGTAAGTACTTCTGGGTTGGGACCTCTTCGAGTCACTTCTGTTGGGACCTGCTTCATCATTCGGGTTTGGGACCTGTTGGGAAATCACTTCGGGTTGGGACCTCTTCGTAGGATCGGTTTGGGCCCTGTTTCGTAGTCATTTCCCCTTTGCCCGTTTCGTAGAGTCACTTCTGGGACCGCCCTCGTAAATTAAAAATCCCCTCTAACCCCCTTCATCTCTTAATTAATCGGGGTTATTTTTTTAGTTGGGGAAAAGGCTCCGGGCGGGGCTTTTACATTGCTGAGATGCTCTCAACACAACCCTTTTTAATGAATGAGGAGAAAAGGGGGGTTGGGCTTACGATCCTAGGAAATTTGGAACTTTCGCCCCTTGGGACAAATGAAACCTTAATCTGAAAAACTATTTTAAAAAAAATTTGCTATTATTTAAAGTACTTTCTTTTTAAAAATAAATTACCTGGTTCGATTCCGGGGCCGTAAAGAAGTTGGCCAAGCACCTAATTTTTTCTCCTTTTTTTTTACCTAGAAAAAATAGGCTACTTTTTTTTGGGTTTTTCATCCTTTGGGGAAGGAAACCAAGAATCTAGAAAAAACCGCATGCTTTCCCCCACTTGTTTTATCCTATTAAAACCTTACGGGCTTAATACCCCTAAGCTGTTGTTATTGTTCCTCTTGGGCTTAATCTTCGTCTTCTTGAATTTATCGGGGATTTGTAATTAAATCAGGAGGATGAAGAAACTATAGTATCAGCTGGAAAAATTCTTTGGTTAAATTTTTTGCCTTGACAATTTACACTTTTTCATTCAAAGTTTTACATAACTTTAAGGGCTAAAAAATACGTTTTTAATAGAAAAGTAGCTATAATGTTAGTAATTACAATTACATTCGTTTTGGCTTCATCTCGTATAATTCTCTGAATTACCCAACGTGAAAACTGATTCTGAATTCCCCATGTAAAAATTGAAAAAAAGTTAGGGAAATTTTAAAAATTAAAAGTGGGGTCCGAAAATAAAATTCCAAATTATTTTAAAATTGTGGGGACGTAACAGCGGCACTTGCCACATCGCAAGGGGGAAAGAAATACAGTGTATGCATGTACGAATTGTACATTTGTATTTTATTATTTTGCAAGTCCTGCAGGATCGAGTTTTCCCTTAGCTAAATCTTTAAATTCGTATCGAAAACTGCATATCTCAGCAATATCGCGATTCATCAGACCAATACGCTTTTTTCCAACCTTTCCGTTTTTATGAGCCTGTGCTCACGTACTTTATTTCCTGATCTCGCAAATTTCCAGTGGGGTTACCTGCATCTTAATTTCGCCTGTATCCTGGCTGCCTTTCCTCTCACTCAACCTTCTCTAAACTACTCTTGAACCTTTTTGGGATTTTTTTATATCGTAACGAGCCATTTGGTCCTCGTCTCTTCTGTACCATCGCTTGCAACTTTTAGATCTCTTGATATTCTTTTTTGATCAGTGTGGGCCTACATTGGGGCCTCATATTCCTGGATTTAAGTTATATGAAGACCTACCATGCATATGGGAACTATTCATGTCGTTATTTTTTCATGTATTTTGAACCTACCATGTTTTTTTACATACTTTCCCTTTTTCTAGTTACTCAACTGTTCCTTTCTAACTATTTGTACACACCATATCCACACAAAGCTTATGTTTTTGCAAATTTGCAATTTTAAGCTGTCTGCAGTTTCTTTTTCATTGACCTTGTAACCTTTTTTTGTTGGGGTTATACAGTTCCTAGCACCGTTGGTAATACCAAAAAGGGACCGTTGGGCTCCACGCTGTTACTTATCAAACCAAGTGACAATAGAACCCCTCAAATCCACCAAATACCCTTAAAAGTTAGGAAATCGGGCCCAACAAATATAAATAAATATGGAAAGCACGGGGAAAAAAATGCAAAAACTTATTTTAATTCTCAGAAACATGTTTATTTTATAAAATTCTTTTTCACAAACGGGGTACAAAATTAAATTTAAAGTAATTTTTATCCATTAAATTTGCCTCTGATGTAAATAGGTTAACTTTTTAAAATAATTGTTTTAAAAAATTTTTAAAAGTACCTAATTTTCTTCAACATAAAAAATAGTTTTAATATATATCCTGATGCACTCCTCTAACCCCCTTGGGGGGCCCAGTTTTTATACCTTTTGTGATAATAAATTATCTTTATTCGCCCGCAGAGTATATGGGGGACTATGGGGAACTACCATAGCTACAAAATTGATAAAAACTCCTTACCAATAAGAGTTTTAATATGTTTTGTTTTTTTAAACCTTCATTTTTGAATTTATGATCAGGGGCATTGCTTATTTATTATGTTTAACTGACAAATGTAATACGCTGAGTGTTTTGATCCCTGAGTTCAAGATGACAACTTTGTGAGGTATAACAAAGCAACAAACATTTCTAGCTTTTCTTCCAATCCATAGCTCTCTTTTTCCTTCGGGGGTGAATTGATGCCCGTACAGGGGTTGATCCAAGGGAAATGGGGCTAACCCAATTACTTTTTAATCTTCAAATTGCAAACGTTTTTGTGACCCGCTACTGATTTTTGCATTCCCGGATAATAAAATAACTTACTTTTTTTCGCCCCCGGTTTGCAGCGGGCCCACTGTGTAAAATTTTTTAATTATTAAGATTGTTGTATAATCAAATTTTAACTGTTACAAGATTTTAAAAGAATCTTTCAGAGGTTTTTCCCGTTTTGTTGAACATTTTTTTAAACTTTGGTGTGTTTGTTTATCACTGACTCAAGACCAGCTTCTACATCACTTTGACGGAAACTGACTTCTGGCCTTTGGCCTTGCATATCTACTCTTCAAGAGCATATTTAGTTTTCTTTACCGCTTCTCCAAGTTATTACATTTTTCAACCACCCCGAACTAAAGAAATACTTCATACATACCATGGTTCTCCCGCGTTTTCACTTCCACCTGTTCCGTGCCCCCTTTATCCCCGTCCTCTTAATTCTCTTATCAAAAGTTCACTTCAACCTCTGCTTATAATCCTCTCTGTACTGGGACTACCTGGTTTTCAAACCTTTTGGGGCCTTTGGGTTTTTTTTCACATCCTTGCTAGGTTTAGGGACAGCGGTTTACTTACCAACGATTGGCTTAAAAACTTTGTATAAAAAATTTTAAGGTTTTTTTTGCTAAGAATGCTCGCTGAGGTTTTTAATTTTCGTATCTGCTGCAGTTATACATTTATGTCATTCTGCATATGTTTTTGTTTACAACCCATGGGCTTATTCATCTTGTAGATGCACTTTACTCCGCCCCGCGCACTAACGTCCGGGCTTCATCTCTTCCATCAGCATACCTTGCATTTTTCGGGGTTTAACTCGAAAGCCATTGTTTTCCAATTGCATCTTTGAAGTCTTCTAATTTATCACTGACTCATCCCCCCGTTCTTTCCTTCCATTATTTTACATCGTCAGCAAATATAACACATACAATTTTAGTCTCCTGTGGAGGGCATACACCTTTCAAACTAGGGGCCTGACACTGATCTTTTCGGGAAACCTCACTCGTCATTCTTTCCCATTTAAATGTCTCTCCCTTACTGCTCGTCTTTTGCGTTTAAGTACTTCTTTACCCACTAAGCTTCTACCCTTTTTAGTGCATATAGTCCATCTAACATGTTTTGTTTAAAACTCTGTGATTGTCAAAAACTCCAACTGATTTTTTAAAGGGATTTTCCCACCATGCGACGTGCGGGTTTTTTTAAAGGGGGAATTTCCTTTATGTGTTCAGTTCCTTTTCCCCTATTCTGCACCAAAACTTTTTGGGAGTATACTTGTTTTTATGTACTGTTGTGTCCGTTCATAGTGTCTGTGTCTGTTCTGTCTGGTGCTTCATTTATTTTGCCCTTTTTTATAATAAAATAATAATAAATTTTGTTTGGGGGGGGGGGCATATCTGTTTGTAAAAGTTTTGTTTTTTTTTTTTTTGTTGGAAAATTTAAAAAAAAGGTTCTTAGATAACAATTTTTCATTTTAAATTAGGTAACAAATTTGTACCCCTTAAAAATGTTTTTCCATCTAAAGTTTCTTTAAATTTGTATTGAAAAAATAAATTTTTAAAGGGGTTTTTCCCCAAACCTTTTTTTAAAAAATTCTTATTTTAGTTTTTTCCCCCTCCCTTTGAAAAATTTCGAAACTTTTTGTTGCGTTTTTCCTTTGTTCTTGTTGTTCGTCGGTTTGCCCCACAAGCCCATAAAAAAATAATATAAATTTTTGGGGGGGAAAAAAAAAAAAAATTTTTAAAAAAAAAAAAAAAAAAAAAAAAAAAAAAAAATTTTTAAAAAAAAAAAAAAAAAAAAAAAAAAAAAAAAAAATTTTTTTTTAAAAAAAAAAAAAAAATTTTAAAAAAAAAAAAAAAAGAAAAAGGGACAAACCTAAAAAAAAAAACCAACCCCACAAAAAAAAAAAAAAAAAAAAAAAAAACAAAAAAAAAAAAAACCCCACCAAAAAAAAAAAAAAAACCCCAAAAAAAAAAAAAACCCCCAAGAAAAACAAACCAACAAAAAAAACCCAACAAAAAAAAAAAACCAAAAAAAATCCCCCCCCACAAAACCCAAGACACAACCCGGGGAACTTTTTAAACGGGCCTTTTTTTTCCCAACCCTTTGGATCACACAAAAAGCCTAAAGCACTAGAAGACAAAAAGAAGCAGATGTAATATATACAGACTTTGCCAAAACTTCGACAAGTTGACCAAGGGGTAATACGCACAAAATCGTGCAAAAGGGAAAACAGGGAAAAATCTCGATGGATATAATTTTTTTCCCCCTAACGAACACAAGATATCGTCAACAATAAACCGACCACGGGGAAAAACTCTTTCCACAACACAGTACTCGCTCCCCCTCTTTTCCTATCCCATACCGAATAAAAAGGAAGTCACCACAGCACCGTGTCTTCCTTTGCAGATGACACCCGAATCTATGACATGTCTTCCATTGCAGCACGCAAGGTCCAGGGGGACTCAACCAAATCTTTCATGGGGTGCGAAAACAATAAATTCAACGAGAAAATTTAAAAACCCATATGTAAACCAGGAAAATTAAATCTTCACAATACAAAACAAATTCTGGCCACAAAATAGAGCGAAACACCAAATCAAAGACCTGGGGGTATCATGTCGGGGATCTCACCTTTAAGGACCATAAAATTTATCAACCATCTGCAAAAAATGACAGGGTGGATAAAAACCTTCAAAAATAGGGGGGCCCAAGATGATACCCTTTAGGTCATTTTTTTCTTCTAGGCTAAACCACACAACGCAAAACCCTTTTAAGGGAGGGGGAAATTTCTAACTGAAAAAGTAAGAGAACCTTCACGCGCGCATAAACGGGGAAAAAAAACACCCCAATTACTGGGACGCTTGAGGGTTTCCCAAACCTTATCCCCCGGGAAAGCAGGCGGGGGAATACATGATTATATACACCTGAAAATTAGAGGGACAACCAACTTCACACAAAAACATCACACGAAAGCAAA
>NW_026464974.1:0-13989 GCF_026875155.1 Cherax quadricarinatus
TGTATGTAGTGTCATCTGCAAAAAGTGGGGGTTTTGGAAATTGCGAACATTTGGTAGGTCATTTATGTAAGGAGAAAGAGAAGGGGGGCAAGGACACTTCCCTGGGGGAAACCCCAACTGTAAGGGTTTGTGGGGAGAGCTTGCCCCATTTGCGAACAATTGGTTTGGTGAGGTAAGACTTGAGGTAGTTGGGGGATGCCCTCTTTACCATGTGTGACAATTTTACGGGGAAAGTCAGGGTAAACTGTATAAAAAGCTTTACGTAAGTCAATGAAATCCCAGTGGGTCTTCTTTTTTCTCTTTTGCAGTGTATTTGTTCTGTGTGTTAAAAACTCATTGTATTTTTATTAGTTTAAATCCAAATTGGCGGGGTTTTTGAAAATTTTTTGGGAGATGAGGTAGAGTAATTCGTTTTGAATTTTTTTTTCGAGATTTTTGAGAGAGGGGAAAATTGGTATTGGCCCTATATTTATTCTCTTTTTTTTGGTTCCTCCTTTAGGATCGGGGTGCCCCTTGCTTTTTGAAAACTGTAGGGAAGGTGGAGGATTCAATGGATTTGTTAAGAGTGTTGATGTTTGGTGATAGCTTTTTATGCTTTTTTGTATGAAAAGGGGTGGAAAGGTTTTTAAATTCCTCCCTTTTTTTCGTGCGTTGTAAAAAGGAGACTTCGTATGGGTTAGTCGGAGCTGGAACAGTGTGTTCGGGTAGTTCCCGTGGGGTAGCATTTGGGGGGTATCGGCTTGGGATTTTTTGGCAAGGTTTTGACCTTAGTGGAGAAGAATTTTGAGTCTGTTTGTTGTTCTGTTTGTGGGAGTTGGGGGTTCATTGATTTTGAATTTTATTTCGTATGTGTGATATCTTTTTTGTTCCCAAATTTTTGTAGGGTCTTCCAGGCCTTTTTTATCACCTCGTAAGTTGGTAATTTGTTTCTAATAAAATTTTTTTTCCCCTTTTTCAGGTGTTAGGTTTGCGAGAAACGTTTTTTTGGTCTTGGTTTGTGCCCCACTGATGCTTTCCATATTGGTGTTTTGTATTTGGGGATTTGAGAATGTGGGTGTTAGCCGGGGACTGTTCAGTCTCTTAGCTGTCTCTGTTTGTTTTTTTAGGGCAGTGCTTGTTTAAAGGTATTGGGTTTTTTTTAGAAAATTAAAAAAATTGTAAATTTCGATGATTTCTCTCAGGTGCCAGTAAATGTTTTTTTCTGCTGTTGTGAAGTTTTAAGGGTGCCCATTTGAATCTAAGGTGATTTTAGTAGTGCTTGGGGTTTTTCCAAAGGTTGTTATGGGAAAATAGGGGTAGTGGTTGTGGATTATTCTGTAATTACCCTGTTTTTAAAGGGGGGTTTGGGTGTTGGTCCAGTGTGGTAAAGTAGGAAACACTAGTCTCTGAAAACTTTGTGGGTTTTGTTAGTTGGGTGAAAACATACATTTTTTGTTTTGTGAATTCAGAACGTGTGGGGTCCTGGTTTGCAGGAATTTATTTGAAGTCCCCTGGGTGTAAGTGATCTTTGTTCATGGGGTGCAATCTTTTCAACTTCCGGTTTGACTAAATTGGCTAATTTTTGATTTGGAACTCTGTAGAGTTTTTTATGTAGGGGTTTTTTGTAGGTATTTGGATTTGAATTTGTTATTTATTTTCCCCCATTTTACCCCTTGGAAAGTATTAGTGATACATTTATTTGGTTGATGTATATAGCTGTGCCACCCCCTGGCCTACGTTGGTATGGCTGTGTCCCGGAAATGGCATGGCATCTGTGTATGGCTTTACCCGGGTTTTTCAGTGTAAGATACTTTGGCATCAAATTTAGTAAGCGGGGCTCATAAGGGTTGCTTAAAGATCTGATTTTGTATTTAAAGTAGTTATTTGTTGTTGGCTTGAAAAGTCCCTTTGATTGTTCTGCTGGGGTTTAATTACAGAAACTGTTTGAAAATTTAAGTCTTATTTTTGGGTTGGTATCGGGAATGTTTAAATAAGTTTGAGTGAATTATGTTAGAATTAAATAAAAAAAAAAGTAAATATTCTAAAGCTAAAAAAAAAAAATAGCACCTGAATTTTTTAACAAATTAAAAATAAGACAAAGGTATTTTTTTTAAAAAAAAAGGGGAACAATATAAAAGGGATAAAATAATTTGTGGTGAACAAATAAAGTGATGATCAAAAAAGGGTTTGGGAATTGATTGGGAGTACTTTAAAAGGTAATTCTTTAAAATTTTTGAATTATAATATAAAATTTTAAAAATAAAAGGGACTAAATAAGTTGTGGCAAACAATAAAGGGTAGTCAAATTTTGCACAAAAGGTTAATAAAATACTTTTGGGGAGTCTATGTTTTGACTGAATGAGCTTAGTAAAATAGTTTTAATTAAAAATAAAACAATACAAATGAAAAATGACCGTCTCTCATGAAATTGAAATAGGGTTTAAATAAAAATGACTTTGGTATTGACTATTTCACTGGTTTAATCTAATAATTAAAAAAGGGCCAAGATTTAAAATTTGAAATTGCACAAAGGGTGTTTATAATTTGTTTACAAAATTAGAGTATAATAGATTTAATTGAAAAGATAAAATTGCAAGTTGGTAGAAAAAGAATAAAAAAAAAAGTAAAAAAAAAAAAATGAGGTATTTGGTACTAGTTGCAAAAGTATTTAAGGCCTTGAACAATTAAATTTAAAATATACACAAATTACAAAAACAATAAGTCACTAAGATAAAAAAAACAATCTTAGGTGGGAAATTTAAAATTAAAAAACTTATAATATAAAATACAAATTGAAATGGAAATTGCAATTGCACAGAGTTGGTATGGTTTGTTGAAAGATCAAGAGTATAACTAGATTTAAATGACAAAATGAAATTTCACAATTAAAGTACCAAAAGAATAATAGTAAAAAATAAAAAGGGGGTTGTCTTGGTTAAATATGATAGTAAGATGGTGACAGGTAAAAGGTACACAGGTACAAAGGTAATAAAAGGGTTGGAGTTGAATATCAAACTTAAAAAATTTGGAAAAAAAAATTTTTGGGGAAAGTATAAAAAAATGTTTAAGTCAAAAGAAAAATTTGACGGGTAAAAAAATTTGGTGTTTAATAAAACTTTAGTAATAATAATGATTAAAAAAAAGGGAAAAAAAGAAATGTTTATTTCATTCAATTTGAAAGGGTATTATACGGGGGTTTATTGGCACAAAAGGAAATTAAAGTATCTAAGATAGTAAATGTGGTTAAAACGGTAAAGGTAATTAGAAAAGAAAGGGGTTTTTAAATGTCAAAATGTTAAAAGGTTAAATTAAAATTATAGTAAAAATGATTTTTTTTTAATTTTAGTAATAATATAATTGATGTAGTTAAAAAAAATTTGGGTAGTAATATGGACAGAGAAGTAAAATTGGCAAATGTTTAAGCAAACAATGTAAAAAAGAAAATTAAAAGGTGACTTATGCTTACTAAAAAAATCAAAAAATTGAGGTAGTTGTTTAAATTTAATTATTAAGAGATTTACAATAAAATTTGAATGATGAGTGAACATAGCCCAACCAGTGAAAGGAAAAATTTCCAATTTTTCCCAACCTTGCAGGAAATAAAAAAAACCCCCGGGGCCCCTCACCAATTTGAGTTCTGAGGTTCCAAAAAATTCAGGACTGAAAATTTTTTTACTTTTTTACTCCTTTAAAATATTGTGAAAATTTGTATTTAGGGGAAACATATATAATGCAAAAAAAAATTTGTTTCCTATTTTTATTTGGTTGGTAATGGTAGAATATTGTACTATACTGCTCATGTTTCTTTTTACGAAATTTTGGGGAAGATACTCCAGGTTGTTTTCCTAGACTTATTCCCATACATAACAAAATCTTTTTGTACAACAACGTACTGCAAAAAGTATTTTCGGGAACACCCCGGTTGTATTTTCTAGACATTTTTATCTCCATACATCAAAACTCTTTTTTGTACAACAACTGAACTGCAAAGTTTTTTTCTGAACACTACCGGTTGTATCTTCCTAGACATTTATCTCCAGTACATCAAAAAACACTTTTTTGTACAAAAAGTTTTGCAAAAGTATTTTGGGAAAACACTCCCGGGTTTGTATCTTCCTAGACATTATATCCCCATACATCAAAAAAACATCTGTTTTGTACAACAACTGAACTGCGAAGTTTTTTCTGGAACATTTCCAGGTTGTATCTTCCTAAAAAACATTTATCCCCATACTTCAACAAACATCTTTTTTTGTACAACAACTGTTAGCGATTTTTTTTAAAATCATCCATTTGTATTTTCCCTAGACATTAATCTCCGTACGTCAAAAAAACATTGTTTTGTAAACAATGAAAATGCAAAAAAGTTTTTTCTGGAAACTCCCTGTTGTATCTTCTGCATTAAAACCCAGTACGTCAACAAACATTGTTTTTACAACAACGATACTGCAGGTTTTTTCGGGAAACCCGGGTTGTACCAAAATGGACATTTTAACCTTCAGTTTGCAAGAAAGCATCCCGTGATTCTGATGTTTTTTTAAATGTCCAAGTATTATTAATAAAAAAAATTGTTTTTCATAAATAGTTCTATCTAAAAATTACAGGCAGTTTAAAAAGAAAAAAAAATTTGTAATGCTGTAGTTAAGAAATTTAAAAATATATTTTTGAATTAAAAAAAAAATAAAAAAAAATTTTTCTTCAGTTATTACAGAGTTCTTATACATACAGTGGACCCCCCATAACGATTACCTCCCAATGCGCCAATTTTGTAAGTGTTTTTATGTAGTGCATTTTTAGTGTATGTTGGGGGTCTGAAATGGACAATCTACTTCACAATATTTCTTATGGGGAAAAATTCGGCGTACGGCACCCGAACATATTTGGGGTGAAAAAAATTTCGTTAAAGGGGGTCCCTGTACTTAAATCTTTTTACTAACAATAAAACTTTCGTCCCTTTACGTTAAAAAATTAAACTTAGAGAAAAACTTTTTTAACCGGGTTTTATTCATAAGGAAAAACTGAGTCTTCAGTGTCCAAAACAGTTTAAGAAAAAGTAAATCTTGAAATATGCATGAGAGTACTAAGAAAGATTAATGATCCACTGTTGAAAAACTAAAAAATTTTAAAATGAAATTCTTCTTTGAAAAATATGAAAAAAACATAAGGAAATAACAAATAGTGTTTTCAGGTCTGAAATGTTTTTGTGTGAAAAGCCATCTTGTGGAACTCAAGTACACACAAGAGATAAAAAAATTCAGGTTTAGAGTGTCTGAAATGTTTTGCTCAAAAAATGCAATTTGTTCAAATATGGAGTCCTACAGGAGAAAAACCATTTCATTGTTCAAGTGTCTGAAAAATTTTTTGTATGAAAAGCGTTTGTGACACATATGCGAGTCCTAAGGAGAAAAACCATTTCATTTTTCAGAGTGTCGAATGTTTTATGAAAAAGGTAGTCTTCTGAAACATAAGCGAAAACATAGGGAGAAAACCATTTCGTGTGCAAATGTCTGAAATGTTTTGTCAAAGGGCAAACTTTCACAAATATGTAATGCAACAGGGGATAAAACCCTTTTCGTGTCAGAGTGTTGAAATGTTTTTGTCAGAGCGGCAGTCTTGTGAAACACAAACGAGTACATCCCGGGGATAAACCATTTTTACTGTTCAGAGTGTTGAAAAGTTTTTGTCAAAAGGCGGTCTTGTGACACACAACGAATACATACAGGAGATAAAACCCTTTCAGTGTCAGATTGTCTCAAAAGTTTTAGCTAAAAAGCAGTCTTTTGGCACAAACGAGTGCACACAGGGCTAAACATTTCAATGTTCAAAATGTCTCAAATGTTATAGTTAAAAAAACATCTTGTGACCTATTTAATAACCAAAAAAATAAACCAAATTTATGTTCGCGTGTCTGAAATTTTTCTAAAAAATGCAGTTTGTGCACAAAGGAGTAATCAGGGATAAACCATTTAAGGTTCAGAATGCTGAAATGTTTCGTCAAAAAGGACACTTGTGACACATTGTTAAAGCACCAGGAGAAAAAACATTTCAGTGTTTAAGTGTCTGAAAATTTAATACTAAAAACTGTCTTTTGAGGCATATGCTAAAACACAAGGGATAAACCCTTTCAGTGTTCAGAGTGTCGAAATGTTTTACGAAAAGGTAATCTTTTGACACATATGCGAGTACACCAGGAGAAAAACCCTTTCAAAGTTTTGAGTGCCTGAAATGTTTTTGTCAAAAAAACATCTTGTGAAACACAAGCAGTACATACAGGAGAATAAACATTTCAGTGTTCGAGTGTCTGAAAAATTTAGTCAAAAAGGCGTCTTTGAACACAAACGAGTACTAAGGGGAGAAAAACCCTTTCAGTGTTCGAATGTCTAAAAAGTTTTTTAATCGAAAAGGCAGTCTTTTTGACACATATGCAAAACACACAGGAAAAAAAATAACATTTCAGTGTTCAAAAATGTCTGAAATTTTACTGAAAAATGCAGTTTTTTTGAAATCTAGTAGTTCTCAGGAATAAAACATGTTGTGTTAATTTTCCCGGATTATTTAGTTATAAACACAAGAGAATAAATGTAAAACCCGGGTTTCAGCCAAACCATTCCAAATTTAGGCCTAAAGGAAAAAACCCGAATCAAAGCAATATTTCCCATAAGAAATAATGTAAAAAACTACAACTAAAACCCCTCCAGACCCACAAAAATATCACAAAAAATCACTTTTTAACCCTATGTGTTGCAAAATCCCAAAACCCGAAGTGTCTTTTGGTGTCAAAGAAAATTAAAAAAAAAAAATTTTTTTAGAAAAAAGTTAGATTTAATTTTTATTGTTTTAAGCCCCAAAAACGTTTTTGCAATTATTACTTTTAGTTGAGGAGTAAAGTTTGGGAGAAAAAAAGCCCCGTATGCAACAGTGGTGAATGCCACTACAGGTAAAATTTGGTTTTTCCTGCATTCCAGGTTTCTTTTTTTTTTTCCCATTTTATTTTTTCGGTAACTTATGTGGGATGTAAGACTAAAGATACATTAAAAAACTATTGTATCAACAAATAATGCCAAAAAATTTCAATATTTTTTTACAAAACTTGTTTACCAAGCAATACAAAAAAATTTTTTTTACTATTTTTTTGTTATATACAAATGTTAAAAGTCACTGGACTGTTCCCAGAAGTTTACGCTTGTGGAACTTTTGAAACATGGGTTTATAAGCTTGTGGGGCTCTTTGAAACATGGGTTTATACGTTTTGGGGAAATCTTTGGGAAAAATGGGTTTTACAGCTTGTGGAACTCTTTTAAACATGGTTTCATACAGCTTGTGGAAACTCTTTGAAAAAAGGCAACCTTTCTTTTTTTTCAAAAAACTTTGGAACTCTTTGAAAAATGGTTTCTTTCAGCTTGTGGAACTCTTTGAAACATGGTTTTAATTTTTGGAACTCTTTGAAACATGGTTTTATACAGTTGTGGAAATCTTTGAAACTGGTTTCATACAGCTTGTGGGAAATTTTGAAAAAATGGTTTTATACGCTTGTGGGGGAAAAAAAAAAAATCTTTGAAACATGGTTTTATACAGCTTGTGGAAATCTTTGAAACATGGGTTTTATCAGCTTGTGGGAAAATCTTTGAAACATGGTTTTATCCAATGGGGTTGACATTTCCCCCACAAAAAACAAGTGTCTCTGCAATTTTTGTGGGGAATTTTTTTTTTTTTTTTTTTTTGGATGGACAAAACACCCGTCTGAGAAGTTTTTTCTTCAAAGTAGTCACGACAGTTTGTTAGGTGTTTTCCTAGAAATGGTTTTATCATTCCCTCCTACCCACCTTTCTTTTTTAAATTTTTTATTCTTTTCCCTTTTTTCTGGTTTCTGTAAATTATAAAAAAAAAACATATCACTGGACACTTTATACAACTCCTTTATCTTCAAAATTTGCCTTGTGTGTTTTTGTGTGTGTGTTGTGTGTGTGTGTGTGTGTTACTCACCAATTGTATCCCTAATTGTGGTTGCAGGGGGCGAGACTCAACTCCTGGCCCCCCCTTTTCAATGATCGAAAATAGGCCCTCTCTCTCCTCTCTTGCTTCCTGGGGTGTATCTCCCTTTTTTCTTAAAATTTTTTATTTTTCCTGCCAAAAACTATTTCCCTTTGCTGGGCTATTCCACTTCCGACAACTCTATGACTAAAGAAAACTTCCTAACGTCCCTGTGACTCGCGGGTCTTCAGCTTCGTTTTTGATCCCTTGCCCCCTGTGCCCCCTCCTGGAAACTCCTACCCCTGTCACCTTGTTTTTTCCCCTGCAGTATCTTGTTTTCATTTCATGTCTCCCCTGCCCCTTTGTCCCCAGTGTCGTCCCCCCAAATTTTTCCTTTAACCTTTCCCGTAGACATTCCCCCTTGAGTTTGGGGGACTACCCTTTGTTGAAACCTTTGACTTTCTTAATTCTTGAGTGTTACCGGTGGGGGTTCAGATGGGTGATACTCATATGGGCCAACATAACAGGTACGTTCTTGAACGATTCTTATTAAGGTATAAAAACGCATTTCAGGTTTCCAGGTGCTGTTCTGCAGCAGTTATTTGGTTGATTGGCCTCGGGTGATGTGCTCGGGTTATGGCCCCCCAAGGTCTTTTCCCTGGTGGGTCTGTAGTTTTGTCCACCTAGCCTATCCTGTCTGGGTCTTCTTTCCCCCTCCCCAATTTCCCTGATTTGATTTGGCTAGGTTGAATTCGAAAGCCTTTACGGCCCATGCCCAGCTGTCCAGGTCTCTTTGCATTTCGGCTCCCCTCATCCGATTAATTCTTCTCATAACTTCAATCATCTGCAAAAAGGGACACTTCAGAGTCATTCCTTCCCCATGTTGTTCACATATATCAAAAATAGACTGTCCTAAAAACTGCCCCTGTGGGCCCCCACTCGAAAACAGGCGCCCACTGTGTACCTCTTCACGTTGTTGCCTCCCTGTCGGGTTTCCCAAAGCCCATTGAAATCCCTCCCTTTTACATGTGCCTGATCCTCCAGTTTGCAAAATCTCTTGTGGGGAACTGTGTCAAAGGATTTCCTGCAGCTAGGAAAACGCAATTACCACCCCCTCTCTGGATTCTGTTCCCTTTGTAAAAAACTCCAGGGGGTTTTTGTGATACAAATTTCCCTTTCCCTAAACCCCATGTGGTTTTCATTTAAAATTGTTCCTTTCCAGGTGTTCAACCACTCTCCTCTGATAATCTTCTCCTGATTTTTGCATGCAATAAATGTCAGGGGGACAGGTCTGTATTTTAGCGCCTGTTTCTTTTCCCTTTTCTTAAATATGGGGACTCATAGCTGTCTTCCTTTTTCTCAGGTAGTTCCCCCAGTTTAAAGGGGATGTGTTAAAGATTGTGGTTGAGGCATGCAAGATCTTGCTCCTTCTCTAAGGGACCCATGGGGAGATTTTTGTCCACCCCATGCCTTTGAGGTGTAAAGGTCATTTGGAGCTTCTTACCTCCTCATTGTTCGTATGTCTCCAACACTTTTTGGTATATTCCTCTTGATTTTTCCCTTTGGCTGTTTTCCCCAAGCCTTTGTCCTACTGTAAAAACTTCCCTTTAAAATCTCCTGTTCCTCCTCACATCCCCCCTGATTTTTTTGGGGAGTTCTCCCCTTTGTCCTTAAATCTGATCACCTGGTCTTTGACTTTTGTTTTCCCTTTTGATGTGGTATACAACAGTTTTGGGTCAGTCTTGTTTCTCGACCTCTTAAAGGGGGGCTCCTTGGCGTGGTGAGGGGTTTTGGGTCTGGGGGAATTAGACCTGTCGGTTTTTTTCCTCAGACCGAATAATTCCCCCCCCAATTCCCCTCCCCTATCCCATCCTCCCCCTTTTTCCCTTTTCCCTCCCCTCCTCCCACCCCCCCCTTTTTCCCTTCTCTTTTTGGCCTCGGGGTTTTCTCCCACGGGCGTATTCCCGGGTAGGGGAAAGGATCCGGGGTCCATCCCATTCCGTTGAGGTTTTGGGCGGTGGGGTTTGCCGTGGAACTGGATCCCGGGGGTGTCCCGATCCCTCCCGTACCGGAGTAGTTTTGGGGTGTCTTTCGGGCGACGGGTGTATTCTGGAACCTCCTTTGGGTTTCCCGGGGGGTGGTGGGAAGGAGGTATGCTTTGTGGCAGAATCGGCCCCCTCTTTTTTGTCCACCGAAGTGCTCGGCGATTAGGTTTTGTACCCGGTTTTTCTGGTTTCTGGCATAAAGGGTGGGTAGGGCACAGTTCCATGCTGCATCTGCGCTACTAGCGGTGTGGGGTCCTCTTGGTGGGAGGGAGATTTCGGGCCCCTTTCTTCCCCCGGAGCTATTTTCCCCCGCCCCCCCCCTTTTTTTATTCTTTTTTTTTTTTTTTTTCTTTTCTTCTTTTTTTTTTTCTTAAAAAAAAAAAAGCAAAGGAGTAACCTTACCATGGAAACCCAAACATGAACCCACTACCCCCCGGGCCCCTTCTTGTCCCCACCTATTTGACCGGCTTGTTTTTTTGACCCCCTTCGGAGACTCCGATGCCCCCGTACCCTTTTGGGGCTGTTTCCTCACCTTTCAGGGACTGGGTCCTTTTAAGATCCTTTTTTTTGTCTGAACTCCCCTTCCCCTTTTACTATGCTTCCGGCCTCTCCCTATACGGTCGGGAATTTTTTAATCCCCGCCCATTTCAGACGCCAAACTGGGCATCTAAACGCAAGTCAATCCCTGATATATCTTCGTTTTTCCCATTTTATCAGAAAAGCAGAAAATCAGCCTCCCTCTCCACGTTCGTTTCCCAAACCCCAAAAATGGACTAAAAATTTTACGACCAATTCTTCTTCGCCTACCCTTTCTGAATAGTATTGGGGAAAAAGGCTCCGCATATGTTGGTAGAGATATTTTATTTTATGCTCTCAAGAGGGTTTTTGTTTTCATCGCATGTCCGATCCCCAGTCTGATCTTTTTCTCCTTTCGATTTAGATACTACTCCTATCCCCTATTGAAAAAATCTTTCTCTCAATTTTTTTGTGTGGTTTGTCATTTTGCCCCCTACCTAGTCCCAAAAAATTTCCAAACATGTGGCAATGACATTTGAACAGTGGAACTCCAGGGGTTCCCCAAACCCCCAAAGTAACCTTTTTTCCTCCCCGCCCTTGGGCGGAGACGTTACCCTTGCAAAGTAGCTGTTTAACTTTTGACAGCCGAGAACTCCGTCCTCTGTATATTCGTGGGACATCGTTCAAGTTCGAAAGGTGTACCACACCGCAAACAGTGAGAATTGGGGTGTTTTTGGTCACCCAGCGAAAAATTTCGATCTATGGGAATGCCCTTGTGGTGCCCGACGACCTTTTTAATGCACTTTCTTTGAGAATTTTTGCATTAATGCCCTTTTTCCCTTTTTTTAAAATATAGAAACCCAACAAAATTTTAACTTATGCATGAGTTTACGTTGTTTTTCCAAACACTTAATCAAAAAACTTATTTAAGGGGGAGAACCAGAAAGTTGCATTTGAAATTTTGGGGCTTGATTTTTTAATAAGTGAATTAAACAAGTGCGACCGAAAAAGCGCCAGTTGTCAAAATTTTTTTTAAATTTTATAAAAGACTTTTAACTGAAAAATGCAGTGATTGCAATTTTTCCTGATTTTTTTTGTTCTTTAGTACGATTCACAAGAAATCCAGACACCTGAAAGCTTGATGATTTTTTACACGTTGATTTAAATACCGAATGTTAAACCCTCGTTTATTCATAAAACCCAAAAAACCAAACCCGTCAGTAAATACAGGTTTAGGAGGAGTAGCGGTTGCTTGTAAATTAAGATTGTCTGGGATTGAGCCCGGGGATTCTAGTGAACAAAAAATGTTGCCTCATTATGTATTACCAAAATTTTAATGTTTTTTTGCTTTCATTACACCTAAGTTTTTGCTGTCTTTTTCTTAAATTATAAAGCATCTACGTATAGTTCAACATAAAAAAGTTTTCAACTTTAGGGCCAACGATATTTTCTTGCCAAAATTTAGTAATATTATTATAATATATATATATATATATATATTTATATATATATATTTTTTATTTTTAATATTTTTTTTTTTTAATGCCATGGCCGATTCCCACCAAGGCAGGGTGGCCCGAAAAGAAAAACTTTTACCATAATTCACCCCCATCACTGTCCTCCAGAAGGGTTTGCTTTACACTACAGTTTTAAACTGCAACTTTAACACCCCTCCTTCAGAGTGCAGGCACTGTATTTTCCCATCTCCAGACTCCTAACTTCCAAACTACGAATTCTCTGCATTATATTCACACCCCCACATTGCCCTCAGACAAGACATCTCCACTGCCCCAGCCTTCTCACTGCAACTTTTCATCATCCATGCTTTACACCCATATAAGAGTGTTGGTAAGACTATACTCTCTACATTCCCCTCTTTCCCTTTCCAAGGACAACGTTCTTTGTCTCCACAGACTCCTAAGTGCACCACTCCCCCGTTTTCCCTCATCAATTCTGTTGGAAAGACTATACTCTCATACATCCCCTCTTTGCCTCCAAGGGCAACGTTCTTGTCTCCACAGACTCCTAAGTGCACCATAAACCCGTTTCCCCTCATCAATTCTATGATTTCACCTCATCTTTCATACACCCATCCGCTGACACGTCCACTCCCAAATATCTGAATACATTCACCTCCATCCATGCTCTCTCCCCCCCAATCTGATATCCAATTTTCACCCCTAATTTTTTTTATCCTCATAATCTTACTCTTTCCTGTATTCACTTTTAGTTTTCTTCTTTTACATACCCTACCAAATTCATCCCCCAAACCTCTGCAACTTTTCTTCAGAACTCCCATGAGCACAGTGTCATCAGCAAAGAGCAACTGTGACAAACTCCCACTTTATGTGTGATTCTTTATCTTTTAACTCCACGCCTCTTGCCAAGACCCTCGCATTTACTTCTCTTACAACCCTGTAATTATATTAAACACGGTGACATCACACATCCTTGTCTAAGGCCTACTTTACTGGGATATAATCTCCCTCTTTCCTACTTACCCTAACTTGGCCTCATATCCTCGTAAAAACCTCTTCAATGCTTTCAGTAACCTACCTCCTACATCATACACTTGCAACATCTTCCACGTTGCCCCCCTATCCACCCTGTCTTTACGCCTTTCCAAATCCATAAATGCCACAAAGACCTCTTTAGCCTTATCTAAATAATGTTCACTTATATGTTTCACTGTAAACACCTGGTCCACACACCCCCTACCTTTCCTAAAGCCTCCTTGTTCATCTGCTATCCATTCTCCGTCTTACTCTTAATTCTTTCAATAAAAAACTCTACCATACACTTTACACGTATACTCAACAGACTTATCCCCCAATAATTTTTGCACTCTCTTTTTTCCTCTTCGCCTTTATACAAAGGAACTATGCATGCTGTCCTGCCAATCCCTAGTACCTTACCTTCTTCCATACTTTATTAAATATAGCCCCAACCACTCCCACCTGCTTTTAAAAATTTCTATCTTTATCCCATCAATCCAGCTGCGTTACACCCTTTCATTTTTACCTACTGCCTTTATAAACTTCCCCACACTCACAACTGACTCTTCCTCACTCCAAAAAGATGTTATTCCTCTTGACCTATACATGAAATCACAGCTTCCCTATCTTCATCAACATTTAACAATTTCTCAAAATATTTCCCTCCATCTCCCCAATACCTCTAACTCTCCATTTAAAAACTCCTCTCCTATTTTTGACTGACAAATCCATTTGTTCTCTAGGCTTCCTCAACTGTTAATCTCACTCCAAAACTTTTTCTTATTGTCAACAAAATTTGATGATAACATTTACCCCCTCTCTCATTTGCTCTCTTTTACATTTGCTTTAACCCCTCTCTTAACCTCTCTTTTTTATCCATATACTCTTCCCTCCTTGCTCACTTCTACTTTGTAAACTTTCATAGCAACTTTTTCTCCCTTCCTACCTTTACTCTCATTTACCCAAAGCTCTTTTCCCCCCCC
>NW_026464975.1:0-14117 GCF_026875155.1 Cherax quadricarinatus
AATTTACCCCAGTAATATTCTCTATTGTAGCTTTACTCCCCCCATAACCTACGTACCCCATCAACTGTGCAAACTACCAAAAAAAAAAAACCCCTAACCTACCCTTACCTACCACCCTACACCTATGCCCACTTCATCAAATCACAACCTAAAGCCCACCCTTCATCACCACCTACAACCATAATAATTCATACTTGTAGCACTACCACCTTCACATCCTACCAGCACTGTCACCTATCTTTCATCAACCCAAACCAACCAGCACCACATTAACTTTTTTTCCAACTTCAACCGTGTTAAACACTGGCGGGAGCTACGTTCAGATAATTTAGGATATAAAAATAAATTAGCGTTCTAATAAAAAACGCGTTACCAAAAATCCTACTATGAGAAGCTGCTTTGTATACAGAATTAAACAGTATGCATAAATTTATATTACGAACTATGTAGATCCGTTTCGAGCTCTGCTGCAGTACTTCCATGAGCTGTATACTGTTCACATAAAACCCTATCAGCATCCTGTCATGAACACTAAATACTATGTATGTTTCAGGACTCATTTGCCATGGGTTGAGGCCCCACCCGTTCCGTGGTTTGTTACTATGTGATTTAATGAACATTGTGGTAAATTCATGAGATATACAAATAACCTGCACATAGAAGAGAGGAGCTTACAACGAGTTTTCGGTCCGACTTGGACCATTTACAAAGTCACACTAAGGAAAAGGAACGAACGAACGAACGAAAGTTCGGGTAAGATCCCAAAGGGGATGAGGGGGGAAGACGGGACAGACGAAGAATAGTGCTGGAGAGGAGTGTTCTTAGTCTAGAAATAGAGCCAGGGCTTAACCCAGCAGCTAAGCCGATCGTGGGACAGACATTGAGAACACACAAGCAGGCTCTTCTGTTGGGACTCCGGTGGGTGAGTGTGAACAACAAAATAGTCGGTGAGAGGAACGTGTGAGTTGTAGATGAAAGGGGCCAGGGCTAAACCCAGCTGCATGGCACTGCGAGAGGCGTGTTGAAGGCATAAGGAGAGAGCAGACTGCAGACAGTGCTCGCTGGCTGTTATGCTTCAGCTGAATGAAGAGCTGGTTTGGACGTCCCGGTATCGGGAGCTCACGTTGTGTGTTGCGGAAGTGTGTGGGGTTTAGCTACACTTCTCTGGTGATGGAGCCACTCTTGAGTCTTTTGAAGTCCTCTTTGGGCATGTGGAAAAGTTGCATTTTTGAGTTGGAGCAGTTCAGATTCGTCACGAGGTAAAGAGTGCATTTTCAAAAGGAATTTGGAGGTTTTGGGGCAGGTGTACTAAACAGCTCCCCCTTTTTATTAAGTGGAGCATATCAGCTGGGCTCATTTTGGTTGGGAGGTTGGGAGTGGTGTAGAAGGTTAGAGACCCATTAAAGGCTTGGCTTAGGTAACGGTTGCCTGTGGTTTTTTCTTCGGTTACTTCTTCGACTATTACTTCGTCGTTGTCTGTGAGGGAAAAGTTCAATAGATAGGAGTAGTGAGGGAGTATATAGTAACAATAGTTTCATTGCCGGCTACTTGTTAAGGTAGGGTAAGTCCAGCTCCCGCTATTCCCCCCCACTTTTTCCCCCTCCCCGAAAGTGATAGTTTGATTGCCGGCTGCTTGTTAAGGTAGGGTCAGTCTAGCTCCCGCTATCCCTTCCCCTCCCTCTCCCCCCCCCTCCCCCGAAAGGTGACGTGTGGGGCTCCGGTCAAACAGTAAATCACTCGACTCACAGCTCCCAACACTACTGCAAGTACAAGCCTGATCATATTTTAGTGGACTTATTGGTTGAAAGTTTCACTTTTGACCAATAATTAACTTAGTCCTTTCAGTCTTGATCGGTTAAATGTTTTAATAACCACCACATCTTTTAGGTATTGTACTTATCATGGAGAGTGATTTCTTAAGCAGTGGGTAACCTGTCTCTCTTTACAGCTTGGAATGACAGAGTGGGTCACCTGCCAACCAACGAGAAGAATAGAAGAAGACGGACTAACGTCCTGAGACGTCCCATGTTTAATCTACTTACCTGTTATGTAAGCCAACACAGGACCTAACCCCTCATCATAGCAGTGGTAACGAACCTGTTTTCCTGTCATCTGAAGTAATTATTCATGGCCATACTCTGTGAAGAACGAGCCGGTGGTTGTCACCAACACCTGCGACCCCCCCCCCCCACATCAGCAACGGCTACGATTTCAACACCACGCAGTGTCACCAACACCAGACTCCCCAGTATCACTATATCTCTTAGCGTTGAGTTCAAATGTCATTTCTTTTATTTCATTTTTCATTTTTCTTTCAATTAAGATACCCATTCATGTTTTATTGTTTTACATTTTCCGTTTCTAAATAATAAAGTGTTTATCATTGTCTGTTATTATTTCTTTTTCTATTCATTAATTTTCCTGAGGAGGAGCCAGCCTTGGTAATACTGACTGAAGTTGTTACAGGGCTGAGTAAGCCTTCACAAGTGGCGACCTTGCCAGGATCAACTCTACTGAATCAAGATTCAATTCCATCTCAAATCTACCATTGGAACTTCAACGCCGCATACCACAGACGGTTACCACCAGCCATGAGTAATCATTCTCTACGGTAGGACTACAGTTCAGGTATTTAAAAGATTTGGTGATTGTTATAGTCTCAATTTATTGTAAGTCAAGTCAGGGAGGATATAATATTTAATTCTGCCACCTTTTTGTTCGAGCTTGAAACACTTTGGAGGATTAAACTCTAGGGACCCAAGATTTTCCATTGACAATTTGTTTCACTGAGCTCTTTATTTTATCAAGGGAATTGTCGTAGGACACTCTTGATTTGTTCGTGAGAAGATTGGATGGTCAAGTGACCCCATTCTACTTACTGTTTGCTCGGAGCCAGCATAGAACCCTTCGTTTTCATTAATACATATTCTTTAATTGAAGCAGGGATCGAGCCCTCTGCTTTATTTACGGGTTTTGAGGGGAGCGGGAATTAAACCCCTCCATTTTTTTTTAAAACCTTTTCTTTTCCACTGACTTTTAAAAAGTTTTTCTTCAAGTAGGGAAATAATACCTTTTTTGGGGATAACCCCCGGGGAATTTAATTGGGAAATAAGGGGGAAAAATTTTGAGTTTTTTCATTAGTGCTAAAAATCCGGGAAAGATTTTGAAAGAGAGAGAATTGAGAGAGAAGAAAGGGACTGTTAAAAAGGAAAGAAAGAAAAAAGGAGAGAGAGAGAATCGAAAGAGAAGACAAAATGAAAAAGGGGAGAGAATCGAAAGAGAAGAGAAAAAGAGAAAGAAAAAACCTTGAAAAAAAGGAAAAAGGGAAAAAAGGAAGAGAGAAAATTTGAGAGAAAAATCCAAGAAAGCCCATTTAGAAAGAGAAAGAGAAGAAAAAAAAGGAGCGGATAATTTGGGACGTGAAAAGAGCTAAAACTTTAGGAACGGGCTAAAATACATGGGGAACAATTTAAATTTAAGAGAACTTGGGGAAAAGAGCAAAGGATAGAAAGTTGAGGAAAAAGCAGAAAAATGTGAGGAAAAACTAAGAACGGGGAAAAAGCTAGAGAACATTTTTAAATAGAAAAAGAAAAAGGATCGCAAGCTCTAAAAATCCGCCCTTAAATTTAAAAGGAATAAAAAGTTAACTTTGACACAAAAAAAAATTAGGGGAAAGGGAAAAATTGAAATAAAGCAGCTAGTGCCAATTCCAACACCAAATTTTTTCCCCCCTTTTAAACAAGGGGATGCTTTACTTCAAACCTTATCGGGTTTAAAAAAATACCGCTCCCCCTGTTGAAGGCCTGCGACCCCTGGTTACCAGGTTAGGAATTTTTAATTTTTCTATAAAAAAGCCTTAAATATCAAACGCAATTTTGTCGCAGGATATCATAGTAATCATAACCTACAAAAGGAAAAGCATTCCCTTAAAAATTGAAAAAATTATTCCAAAAAAACCCACAATTTTTTTTTCGGAAAAGATTTCAGGTTATTTTTGCCAAACCTTACACCCGGGCCCCCCAAAACCCTTAAAGGCAAGTTAAAGGTAACAACCCCTCTTTTCGGTTTTTTTTTTGCCCTTTTGAAAAAGGGGGGAAGGTTCGGGAAAATTGATTCCACCTTTTTTAGGGGGAAATTTCCTTCTTAAAAATTAAGGTTTTTGGCTGGGCCCAAAGCCCCACTTTCCCTAACAGAATACAAACTTCCCTTTTAGAGAACGGCCTGACTTAAGCCGATAAGTTGCCCTAAAAAAAAACCCCTCTTTTGTAGCTAAAATTTCCAGAAAATTTGGGAACAAACCCAACTTTTCCCACCAGTTTTAAAGAAAATTTAAAGCCCGGGTTGGGAACGTAAAAGCCCCCCTTTTTTCCTTTTTCATTTGGTTTTGGGGGAAAAAGGTGCAAATTTCCTTCTGAAAAGGGGGTTTTGCCCTTAATACCAAAATTTTTTAAACATAAGCTTTTTCAACCTTTTCCGAGACAGGAACCCCGAAATTTCAATAGAAATGCCCCCGTAATTTCTTAAAAAACCATTGTGATACTTTCGAAACAAGGGGTAGGACCCCTTTTTCCACCTTGTTAAAAAAATTTTAAGGGTTCCCCTTTTTTTAAAAAAAGCCTGACTGGGGCTCCCAAACCCGGCTTCCCTTTAATGGTATTTTGAATTTTCCCTTTGATTTAACCTTTAATAAAAGAAGGGACTCCTTTTCAATTTTCCAAGTAAAAGGCCCCCCCAAATTCCAATAAAAGGCCCAACTTTAATCCAGTTATCCCAAAGGAAAAACATTTTAAATTTTTAAAAATTTGAATATATAAAATTTTCTTGAAAAGGCCCCAGAACCAAAGAAATTTCTCCAACTTCCATCCTTTTTTTTGTTTCCAAGTAATTTTCAAAAGGAAACCCTTTTCTTTAAAAATTTCCCCTTTTTAAAATTGCCAAGGGCCCCCCAAAAAAACCCGACCCGGAAAAACCCTTTAAATAAATTTTTTAAAAAGGGAAAAAAAAAAAAAACCAAAAAATTTTTTTAATTTTTTTTAAAAAAAAAATTTTTTTAAATTTTGTTTTTTTTTTTTTTTGGGCCAAAAATGTCCTCAAAATTTCCTACCTTTTTGTAATCGTGTAAATTTGCCAACTGTAAACCCCCCCGGGGGTCCCCCGGCGATTTCCAAAGGTCAAATGCCTATTTTTAAAAGGTACCCTTTGAAAAGTAGCAATTGACATCTTTGGGTTCCTTTTACCCCCACTTTCATCGGGGGACACAGAAATATTTTTAACTTTAAAGTTAAATTATCTTCAAATTTCCCTGAAGCATCCCATTAAAGACCATAACTACAAACAGGGGTGGCTGAAGCCCTTTTCCCCTTTTTCTCCAAGTTGCACCCCCTAGAGAGATTTTGTCTAAACCGTGGACAAAAATTCACATCTGACTTAATGCAAAAATCTCTACCAACTTGGGGGATAAAAGCCCCCTTCCCCAAAAACCATATAAACCCAGCGAAATGGGAGGATTGGGGCGCCAGCATTCGTTCACAAGTCCATTTTTTAAAGGGAAAATTTGCTCCTCTTAAACCTAAGGGGTGGGATCGGTACCCAACCCCTGTTCTTTGTTTGCCCCGAGGAAGTTTTCCCCGTGACTCTTTGGGGTTTTCACCTTTTGAACTTTTCTATGGTAACAGGGCCTGGGGTGGTTTCCAAAAGTCCATCCTTATGACTTAGGGCTAATGAGGGGGTGGGGTGCTGGGGGTTTTTCTTTTTAAACCCGTTTCCTTTCCTTTACCTTAGATCCCAAAATTGGGGGGAGACCTCTGAATAGTTCCGAAAAAACCCAACTTGTCAATGGAAACCCGTACAAAACCTTTTTGATTTCCCAAAAATCAGAGGGGAAGTTTTTTAAAATAGGAGAGAAAATTCGGGGACTTTGCCCTTAGACAAATAAAATTTTTAGTACATGGAAAGGGGCCCTAAAAGAAATTTAAAAAATTTTTGGGAAAATTGACCCCCCCATAGAAGTCAAGGGGAAAACCCCCGCTTATCAACAACAAACCTTAAGAAATAAAAACCGAAGAAATTCCCGGGTTTAACCCGCCTTTAAAACTTTGACTTAGTTTTTTTCCCCACGAAATTGATAAACAACTGAAATGTAAGGTGGTGGGAATTGACACCTTTTAACTTAACTATAAGAACAACTACCTACTTGGTACTCTTACCAATCGGGCCAACCAACATTAATATTAATGAAACTTTGGAAGACCATAAGAGACTTTAACTACTTTTAATTTGTGAGTAACTTTCAGATTCCCTTTTCTGATATTCCAGGGGTTTCCTCCACGGGAGTCCATAAGATTGACTTTGGGCGACAATCCGATCAAACGGAAATTTTAAACCCCGTTTCCCGTTTTACCATAGGGATGGGATTTGACCGAGAGGTAGACAAATTATTAAAAAAAAAAATCCCCCCCCTTGGGGAACCGGGGTTAATTCCGCATATTTCCTTCCCCCAGTATCAGGGTTTAAAAAAGGTAATTTATATAGACTTGGGAAATTACTTCAGAGGGCCTTTAAAACTATAACCTTTTTGGGGTGCCCGAACCCATCCCTTAAAAATACAACTACAACCCAAAATTTTTTGACGCCTTTTCCCTTCCCTTTTTAGAGATTGATATTTCACAGGGATATCATTCCCAATAATGTTTGATCCTTTTTCTAAGCATACAACCCCCCTTTTTTCCCACTCACCAAAACCCCGATGCAGTAAAAACTATCCTTTTGGTTTTTTTTAAAAGCCTTGGGTACCACTGAAATGATGAAAAGGTCCTTTGGGGAATATCCAAATGTTTTTTGTTTAATTTTTAAAACATTTACGTAATGACATCCACGGGGGCAAAAATAAACCAAACATTAACATCAGTTTTGCGTAGGGTTTTTCTCACAATTTCCTCACTGCCAAGCCGAGAAATTCTTCCTTTTGGGGTAACAAATTAGAAAATTTTTGGGCGATACTTTCTAAATAACTCTCTGCACCTCTCCCCCGTAAGATTTAAAAAAACTTTTTTTAAAAATTTTAAATTTTCCCCCAAAAAACCCAAGAAGGGTCCCTACGGGACTTTTTTGGTTCGTAAATTTTTTTCACGGGTTTTTCCCAAAACCCTTTCTGATTTACGGCATCCCATTGACTTTCCCTTAAAAAATCGTGAAGGAACCTTTTGAACTTTTCCACGTAGCTCCCGGGGAAAAATTTTAAAAAGATTAAAATATCTTTTTTGAAAGACCCATACATAAGATTCCAGATAAAAAAAAACAATTTTTTTTAAGAACTGATCCTCCAATACCGGCTTAGGTGCGGGGCCCACTACAAACCATGAAGGTACTTTTCCCCTTTCCCCGGATCTTTCCCAAGCCCGGGAAAAAATCCTTCCCCCAGAAACGAGATACCCACCTAAAAAGGAATGTTTGGCCCTTGTGTGGGGAACTCCAAGCTAAATTTTTTTACGGGAAAAAAAATTCATTTTAGAAAAAGGGGCCACAAACCTTTTATACCTAGAAACTTTTAAGGAAACCCCCATCGCCTCTTAGGTTTGGGCATTGGGGACTCCAGGCTTTTAAAATCCCTATTGTGTATATCCCCCGGTTCATCCAATATTTCTCTGACCTTTGGTTTAATCGTGCCCTATTTGAAGATTTGTTGCCTTTTCGCGACTTCCCCAAGTTAGAAAATTTTTCCCCTTTTTTCTTCTTATACCCTTATTAAAGTCCCTTGGGAGGGGGAGTGTAAGGGGAAAAACTCAATAGATAGGAGACAAGGGGGTATAAGTAACAATAGTTTCATTGCCGCTTTCTTGTTTTAAGGGAGGTAAGTCCAGTTCCCCCCCTTTTCCCCCCCCCCCCCCCATTTTTTTCCCCCCCCCCGAAAAGGGAAAGGGTTTTAAATTTCTGCTGCTTTTTTAAGGTAGGGCACCCCCCTCTGGCTAACCCCCTTTCCCCCCCCTCTTTTCCCCCCCCCCCCCCCAAAGGTGACGTGGGGGGGGCTCCCGGGCAAACAGAAAAACACCCCCGACTCCCACCCCAACACAAATGCAAGTACAAGCCCGATCATATTTTTGTGGGCTTATTGGGTTTTTAAATTTACTTTTGAAACCAAAAATTAACTTAGTCCCTTTTTAGTCTTGGGTCGTTAAAAAGTTTTAATAATCACCACTTTTTTTAGGTACTTTTTTATCAGGAGATGATTTCTTAAGCAGGGGTAAACCCTTTTCTCTTTCAGCTTGGAATGACAGAGAAGGGGCACCCCCCCAAAAGAGGAATTTAAAAAAACGACTAAATTCCCCCGAACGTCCCATGTTTTAATTTTATTTCCCCGTTATGTAACCAAGCAGACCTAAACCCCCCCATCAAGCAGTGTAACGAAAACCCGTTTTTCCCGTCACTGAAGAAATTTTTCCGGCTATACTCTTGAAGGGAAAGACCGGTGGTTTTTCCCCAAAAACCTGCGACCCCCCCCCCCCCCCCCCGCATCACCCCAAAGGCCCACATTTCCAAAAAACCACGCAGTGTCAACCCAAAACCAACGCCCCCCTTAAACACTATATCTCCCTTTCTTTAGGGAAAAAATCATTTCCCTTTTTTTCCCTTTTTTTAATTTTTTTTTTCAATTTGGATACCCATTCATGTTTTTTTTGTTTTAAAATTTTTCCGTTTTTTTAAATAATTAAAATGGTTTTTCATTGTCTATTATTTTTCTTTTTTTTATTTTTTAATTTTCCTGAGGGGAGCCAGCCCCCTTGGGAAAACTGACTGAAGTTTTTAAAGGGGTGGGGTAAGCCTTTACATTGTCCCCCCGGGGTTTTCATAAAATTTTTGGTTTTATTTCCCTCTTCTTGACTGTGTTTTAAGGAGGCAGGGGGTGGTTTTGGCGGGTTTTGGTTTTTGGGCCCGGTGGGGGGTGGGGAAAGGTGGGAGTAACGGTTGGGGTTGGGTTTTGGGTAGGGGTCCTTGGGCCCGAGATACGAGTAAGATCAGGGGTTTTAAGTAATTTTAAAAATGTCTGGAAAATTTGCTTAGGGGGGTTTTTGTGAGGTGGTGAGTCTGGGAAAATTGAAGTTTGGCTTTTTGTTTAGGGGAAAAAAATTTTATTGATTTTGTGCGAATGAGCCAGGGGTTTTTGCATTTGTAGGTGTGCCCTACATCTACAGTATAGCACCTTGGGTGGAGCAGCGTCCGGAAGAAACAGAAAAGGGGCTGGTGGGGGGAAAGGGTTGTTGTGTAGCTTGAAGGAGTTCGGGGGGTAACTTTGAAATTTTGGGGAATGGGGGCGTAGTTGGGGGATTAAGTTTTTTCTTCTTGGGTTTTTTCAATGATTTTTTTTGACAGACCCTTTTTTACTTCAACTGCAAGGGGTGGAAATACCCTTTCAGTTTAGGCAGTAAGGGGTATGGTAGAAAAACATTCCTTGAAGTCTGGCCGTCTTTTACCCCAGTTTGTGCGTAATTTTTTTCTTTCCGAGGACAGTTTAGGGGATTACCTCATCTTCCCCGACATAGTTTTTACGGGCTTTTAAGTTATGTCCCCGGGGAATTTTTATTGATTTAAAACCACTGGATGGCGAAAAGTCTACAATAAAGATACCCCGAAAGTTGCCCTTTGTCTTTAAATTTTTTTCTTGGGCGGTATTGTATACCAAAAATTTTTGTACAACTTGTCAACACTGCAACATCAAAGGAATTTTTGATTCTGAGGGCATGTACATAACCTTCACGACTAAACTACAAATAACCCAAACTCTTTTGGGGAGGACCTACTTCCCCCTGGGGAATCCCGCCTACCAGTGACTATGCCCTCGTCTGCTACACGTCCCATTTCCACCTGACGTCTGTATATAAGCGTCAGGCGCCTTGCTTCTGCTTCAGAATCTCCACGACTACGGTGCTCTTCGCACCTACTCCAAGGTTGAGGACTGATTACCTCATCTTCTGTATATAGTTCTACTGTCTTCAAGTTATGTCCTGGAATTTGTATTGATAAAGCCACTGGATGGCGAAACGTCTACAATAAAGATATCCAGATGTTGCACATGTGTCTTAATTTCATCTTGTCGGTATTGTACACCATTCTTGTACAGCCATATCGATGTTGGAGAAGGTTAGCTTGATCATTGTAGAGGCGTTGGGGATTTCGGTGACATGTTCAATCGACGCCCAGGTATTTTGTTCCTCGATAGATGTCTTGAGATCCTCAGTCGATAAACAAGTGACGAGTTTGTCCAGCCGTTTGACGAAAACGGAACGTTTCGCCAGCAAAAAAGGTGAAGGGGAGATAGTGAACTGTCGGTCTCTGAGGGTTTCATAGAAGTGTCGGCGATCACGTTTGTGGCTTCATAATCGTCAGAACAGACGACGATGAATGAGTCTTTCGTCGAGTGGATGGTTGTAAATTTAACCTGTAGAAAAGCCTTTACAGCGGCAGCAAGGGCAAGTTTAGTAGAGTCATCTATTACTCCACTGTTGGGTTTGATCCTTACACGGTTTGCAAGCATCATGATGGAGTAAGGCAGGCGCTGTTACGATGATTATAGGTTCCCCTTCCCGACGGGGATCGAAGGAATACTTCTTGAGGTGAGGAGCGACTGTGTCTTGACCGAGTTGAAGTGCGACGTGACAACTACTACTACAACTAACCCATCTCTTTGGGTAAGACCTGCTTCCACTGGGGAATCCCGCCTACTAGTGACTATGTCCTCGTTTGCTATACGTCCCATTTCCACCTGACGTTAGTATATAAGCGCCAGGCTTCTTTCTTCTGCTACAGAATCTCCACGACTTCGGTGCTCTTCGCACCTACCCCTAGGTTGAGGGACTGATTGCCACATCTTCTGTACATAGTTCTACTATCTTCAAGTTATGTCCTGGAATTTGTATTGATAAAGCCACTGGATGGCGAAGCGTCTACAATAAAGATACCCAGATGTTGCACATGTGTCTAAATTTCATCTTGTCGGTATTGTATACCATTCTTGTACAAGTATGTCAAGGCTGACTTCCTCGTGGGTAGTGCTGCTAGCTATACGACGTCTATTTATGTTTGACAGGTGTCTGATGACTTCACCACCTCTTCATCGTCATGAGCGACACACTTCACTCTGTTGCTGCGCATTTTGCTTACCATGTGCATTCTCTATATAGGCCAGTCAAATATGATTTTAATTAGCCCAGAGAATGGCAACAGAATTTACATTGTCCCAGTGCATTTCAATTAGGTTCCCAAGCAACATACTGAAAGTTCTAAAGAATCCTTACACGGGAAATGAGTAATTTACATAAATCCAATGTGAAAGTCAAATTTATTCGTATTGTTTTCTCATTTTTTTCCCTCACACACAAAGGCAAATAAAGGTGTGTGTTATCAAATAATATGATCATTTTCTGTTGGAAATGAAAATTCAATTTTATTTTTGACATCTTAATTGAATTAAGATATTTATCGAAAAATACTAAATAAACATATTACATCAATACGATGAATGACACGTAAAATCTAAAAGTAAGAGAAAGTATGGAGGTATGAGTTTTAATTACCAAACACACGTCACTTACAACAATGAATAATACGCTTGACCAAGATACACTCAAAATCTATTGGCACTGAAACAGTGTAACTAGATCCCCAACATTCTCAACATAGTGACGTGCAGGTAAACTGTACTTGCAGCAAGTGTAATGCGTAGTGCTACTTTCTTCTTGGCAGCTTCAGCATATCACATCTAGAAAGCCAGATGGAGTTCGTGGCAAGTATCTGTTTGTATGGGTAGATACCACCTACTACAGACCAACCCCATTCTTCAGGATTAAGGTGGTATCTCCGTCTTTTCCAGACCTTGATCTGGAAATAGGCGCGGAGGGATTGAGATCCTGACCACTGTGGCTTGGTCAGCAATGTATGGTTCAGTCTTTATTCTCTTGAAGATCAAATTTTTGCTTGACACAAAAGGACGGGAGGTGATGACACATCCTGAGATACCAAGGTCAAAGTTTTTTTTTTAATATGCTGAGAGACCAGGATATGCTTCTAACTGGTCGATACACCACAATCGTCATTCCTCAGATGATTGCTTGGGTTTTGGTGCAAAGAAGATGCCATAAAACTTTGTGATAGCAATATAAGACAGTAAAATTATGTATCATCAGTCTCTAGTGACATGGTTCTCAGACAACTAGATAAATTAAAACCTAACAAACCGCCAGACCCTGATGAACTGTTCTCAAGGGTTTTCAAGGAATGTAAGGGGGTACTTAACAAGCCTTTGACTAGTCTATTCAACATATCGCTAAAAACTGGCATAGTGCCTGCAAAGTGGAAAATGGCAAATGTGATGCCCATTTATAAAGCATAAGACAGGTTCTTGGCTTCGAACTATAGACCAATAATCCTAACCTCCACAGTGGGGAAAGTTGATGCATCAATAACTGCCGAGGCTATTCAAAGTCACCTTGAAAGACATGAAGTGATTAATGAATCTCAGCATTGTTTTACAAAGGGGCGTTCGGCCTTACGAATTTTACTAGCTTTTTTAAACTAAGATTTTTAAAAAAGGTAGATCATGGTAATGAATATGATATTGTGTATATGGATATCAATAACCCTTTTGTAGAGTTCCACATCGGTGGTTATCGGTTAAGAAGAGGCACATGGAACAGGAGGAGAATTTTTTTTCCTGGATAGAGGTGTGGTTGACAGATGGGCAACAGAGAATTTTTTATAAATGGGGAGAAAATCAGAGTGGGAATGCCCCACAAGCGGTGTTCCAAACAGGGGTCATTGTTGGTCCCTTGTTGTTCATAATTTACATAGATGAGGGAATAAATAGCGACATAAGCAAGTTTCAAAAGACACCAAAATAGGCCGTCAATTAATTTTGACGAGGAACACTAGAGCGCTGCAGGAAGATAAATCTGAATAAACTGATGCAATGTCGGAGAAGTGGCAGATGCAGTTTAATATAGACAAATGCAAGGTTCTTAGAACTTGGAAAGTTTAGCAGTAATCTAAAACCAAGACAGCAGTGCGAAAGGGCTCGCAGTGCAGCGAATAGACTTTTTGCTTCATGTCAAGAAGTAAACTAGCACGAGTCCTCAAATTATTCTTCTGTTCTATCTTTGATAGGCATCACTGAGATTAGCTGCACAGTTCTGGTCACCGTTTTACAGAATGTATATAAATGCGCTGGAAAACTTTCAAAGAAGGAGGACGAAGTTGTTAGGTAAGAAATTTTTAAATTGACGAAGTTGATCCATGTATCAGAAATCTCCCCTATGAGGATAGACTGGCCCTGAATCTGCACTCTCTAGAAAAGGCGTTTGAATTAGGGGAGGATATGATTGAGGTGTATAAATGGAAAATAGGAATTAAATAAAAGAGATATAAATAACGTGCTAATACAGGACTCGCAGCAACAGTTTCCCTGTTCGAAAAAACTAGATTTAGAGAGGGTATAGGAAAACACAGGTTTGGTAATAGAGTTGTAGATGAGTGGAACAAACTCCTGAGTAGCATCATTGAAGCTTAAAAAAGTGTGTTTGGTTAAAAAAGGTTAGACAAATACATGAGTGGGTGTGGGTGAGTGTGAGTTGGACCTGACTGGACTGGGGCCCGTAGGTGACATAGACCTTCTTGGGCCCAAAAGGCCTCTGCAGTGCTCTTATGTTCTTATTAGACCATGAATATCATGCTACGTGTGGTCAATAACATTCCTTAATTGTTGTTGTTTTTTCACTCTGAAGGAAAATGAATTTCTGATTATGCAAGAAAACTTCATTCTTAACATTTACTGTATCACCAGAAAACTGAGCACCAACATTTTGTGATCACGTACGTCTGACCTGGGGCGGAATCTTTTATTGTCGACTCATCTATCTACAGATCAAAAAATGATAGAGCTATTTCATATATATGTAATACATATTTGACATACGACTAGAACAATGCATTATAAGTGGATCTCTTTTCCAGGAAAGTCGAGGGAGCAAGATTCTGGATCCAGAATATGTTTCAATCTGGTTAGGGTTTTTTGCTCCTTTTTATGCAGAGCCAAAAGTATCAATGTAATTAAAGGAAGAGTTGAAAAAAAT
>NW_026464976.1:0-14787 GCF_026875155.1 Cherax quadricarinatus
AAACCCTGTACAGGGGCCCCTCGTTTTCGTGTTCTCGGCAATCGTAAATTTCGCCAATCATAGGGGAAATTTCGTATAAACACGGACCCCGCTTTTCATAGGTTACTCGCGAATAGTAGTTCGTCCAGGACGGGAACGAACGGTGTGAACCGGGGAGGCCCCCCTACCCAGCCAATCTGGCATTGTTTACCAGTGACTGAAGGTCCCCTCAAGTGCTCCTACGAAATATTTCATAATATTCCACTCATTTTAGTGCTTGCAAGTACTAATAAGCTACCATGGCTCCAAAGAAAGCTCCTAGTGCCAAGCCGTGGTAAAGAAGGTAAAAATATGTACAGTGACAAAGTCTTAGGCCATTTTAGGGAAGTTTAAAGAGACGCCAGAAACAGAGCTCTCTCCACAGTTACTTTGCGAGACAGGACGGGAGTGACTCTCAAGGTGGTCCTAGTGGAATTAAGAAACAGAGAAGAAAAGCACCCCAGAGAAGCAATTGGAAACCTGAGGTGTTGCTGGAAGGGGATTCCCCTTCCAAACTTTTAAACAATCCAATCTCCTCCCCAGTCCCCCATACACAAAGAAAATCTCCAATAAAGGTAAGTGTTATGCTGTTAATGTTCATTCATCATTTCCCATTGTATTGTTTATGTACTACATGTAATTTCATGTAAAAAAATGTTTTTGTTTTAATCTTCCGAGTGTCAGAAACGGATTAATTGTATTTACATTATTTCTTAGGGGGAAAATTGATTCGCAAATCGTAAATTTCGTTTATATAGCTCCTTCAGGAACGGATTAATTACGAAAAAAACGGGGACCACTGTATTTCTTTTGTAAAAACTATGTATCATGTCCAAATTAATAATAAATAAATAAATAAATAAATAAAAGTGGTAGTAGGTTGGTAGACAGCACCCCGCCCAGGGAGGTACAAACCGTCCTCCCAAGTGAGTGCAAAACGAAAGCCTGAATTTGTTTTACATGATGGTAGGACTGCTGGTGTCTTTTGTCTGTCTCAAAACATGCAAGATTCAGGTACGTCTTGCTACTTCTACTTAGACTTAGGTCACACTACACATACTGTGCAAGCCTATATATACACACCCTTCTGGGTTTTCTAATAATATTTTCTTACTAGTTCTTGTTCTTGTTTATTTCCTCTTACCTCCATGGGGAAGTGGAACAGAATTCTTCCTCCGTAAGCCATGCGTTTTGTAAGAGGCGACTAAAATGCCAGTAGCAAGGGGCTAGTAACCCCTTCTCCTGTATATATTACTAAATGTAAAAGGAGAAACTTTCGTTTTTCCTTTTGGGCCACCCCGCCTCGGTGGGATACGGCCGGTGTGTTGAAAGGAAGGAAATAAAAGTGTTAGTGTCCAGTGTCAATGACTCCTGAGATGCAAAACGGAGTAAGCTAGACAACTCTGCTCTTTTATGGAAGTATTGTAAACAACTCAAAATCACACTTTAGTTACATTGCAATGTTTTGTGGCTGAATTCATGACTATGCAAACAGCGCCCTTTTGCTATTGTAAATAATTCATAAATTTTTAAATAATGCACTACCACTATAACTTGCTTAACTCCCAAAATGTTGGGGCAAAGTTCCTGCACCTTGGTAATCTTTTGACCGCCAAGAGGATGACTAATGGATGACTACTGTCTACAAGCATGGGCATGGAGTGGCTACCTCCCACATCATGGATACGGAGCGAGTGCCGCTCTAGGGAAAGGAAACTGAGCGATTGCTGCCCACAGGATGGGGAATACCCGGAAAAGGGTTTCGGGGGTCAACGCCCCGCGGCCCGGTCTGTGACCAAGCCTCATGGTGGACCAGGGCCTGATCAACCAGGCTGTTACTGTTGGCCGCATGCAACCGGCGTGTGAACCACAGCCCGGGGTGGTCAGGTATTGACTTTCGTGTCCCGTCCAGGGGCCTTCTTGAAGACAGCCAGGGTCTATTGGTAATCCCCCTTATGTATCCTGGGAATTTGTTGAAAAATCTGGAGCCCCTGACACTTACTGTGTTGTCTCATATCGGGGCTAGGGCGCCCCTGGTTTTCATTGGGGGAATGTTGCATCGTCTGCCTAGTCTTATGCTTTCATAAGAATTGGTTTTCGTGTGCAAATTTGGTATTAATCCCTCTAGGATTTTCCAAGGTGTATATATAATCATGTATCTCTCCCGCCTGCATTCTGGGGAGTAGAGGCTGAGAAACTTCAAGCGATCCCAGTTAAAGTGTTTTTATCGCAGTTATGTGTGCCGTGAAGGTTCTCTGTACATTTTCTAGGTCAGCAATTTCACCTGCCTTGAAAGGTGTTGTTAGGTGTGCAGCATATTCCAGCCTAGATAGAACAAGCACCTGTAGTGTCATCATGGGGTTGGCATCCCTATTTTGAAGATTCTAATTATCCATCCTGTCATTTTTCTAGCAGATGCGATTAATACAATGTTGTGGTCTTTGAAAGTGAGATCCTCTGATGCTATCACTCCCCCGGTCTTTTACATTAGTTTTCGCTCTGTTGTGCGGTTGGAATTTGTTGTATAAATCCGATATAAGTTTTAATTTCCTCACATTATCCATATCGAAGTAACTGAAATTTCTCAAACCAATGATGAGAATTGCATTCTGCGGCCCATTTAAAGATTTGGTTGATGTCCGCCTGGAGTCTTAGTGTCATGCAAATTCGGGTTCACCTGCAAAGGAAGACATGGTGCTGTGGCTTACATCCCTCAATTTGCCAAATATGAGGATGAGGAATAGGATGGGAGCGAGTACTGTGCCTTGTGAAACAGAGCTTTTCACAGTAAGCCGCTTTCAGACTTTCATCTTGACTACAACTCTTTGTTTCGATTTGTTAAGAAATTATAGATCCATCTACCAACTTTTCCTGTTATTTCTTTATCAAGAATTTTGTGTGCTATTATACCATGGTCACACTTGTCAAAGGCGTTTACAAAGTCTGTGCATACTACATCGCGTTTTGAGCGACCTACTCTAAACCCAGGTTGCCCTGGATTGTGTAAGTGTTGGGTATCTAGATGGGTGGTGATCTAGCTTCTTAGAACCCTTTTAAAAAATTTTATGACATTAGAAGTTAGCACTATCGGTCTGTAGTTCTTTGTTATTGCTCTACTGCCCTCTTTGTGAAGTGGGGCTATCTCTGTTGTTTTTTAGCAGCTTTGGGGCGACCCCTATGTCCATGCTTCCTCTCCATAGGATGTTAAAAGCACATGATAGGGGTTTCTAGACAAGGAAGAGAAGAACCGGTTTCCCAAATTTTTTGCATCGAGAGCCCCTCACCAGCATCAAGGGGCGATCATAAAGCCAAAATAAAGTAAAAGGACACAAGTGCAACAATGGGACATTTTTATTGTGGGGAAAGTCTCGCTCAAATAAAAATGTTTACATTAGTTGCACTTGTGTCCTTTTATTTACATATTGTCGGTAATTCTACCAACTTTATTACATAAAGCCAAAATACTGAGAAATACACAAGGTAAATAATGTACCTTGAGTACATACCTGGGTGTTAGGGAGGGACACAGCACTCAGCACAAGTAGCAACAGCAGCCACCCCGAAAGGTACCTACTAGGTATCACTACCTGGAAATTAGAAAATAAAGAAATTACACGTAAATATGTTTAAACATTAAATTATTATTATTATTATTATTCTCTCACCCGAGCCCAGTCACGCTAGCCAATACTGTAAATACCGAATTACAGAAAATATCTACCTGGATGAGGACTAACAAACTTACACTAAACATTGACAAAACCTACTTCATTCAGTTTGGTAACAGAGCTACAGATGTCCCTCTTAACATAATGATAAACGGATCACCTATCACAAAGCTAACAGAGGGAAAATTCTTAGGAATCCACCTTGATAATAGACTCAAATTTCATACACATATACAACAAATTTCTAAAAAAAATTCCCAAAGACTGTAGGCATACTATCGAAGATACGGTACTATGCTCCACAGTCACCCCCTGGCCCTAAAACACTCTTATTTACCCCTATCTCACCTATGGAATTTGTGCATGGGGCTCAACAACAATTAACCATCTCAGACCAAATTAAACCCCAAAAAAAGGCTGCAGTTAGAATGATAACAAATTCTCACTACAGGCAGCACACTTCCACCAATATTCAATACACTAAACCTACTCACCATACAAAACATCCATACTTATTATTGCACCTATTACATACATAGAACACTTAACTCTGATATTAACCCTCCCCTCAAACATCTTGCCAACCTCAACAGAACACATGACCAAACACAAGGGACAGATCACTCTTGATGTTCCTCGTGTCCATCTCACACTATGCAAAAACTCAATGCACATAAAAGGCCCTAAATCTGGAATTCATTACCTGTAAATATAAAAGAAACACTACCTGTTTTTTAAATTCAAGTCTCTTCTCAAAGATCACTACTCACCCAAAACCAAATAAATACGAATAACTGAACCTTATAAATTGTAATCTTAATGTTTCTCACATTATATCACAAAATTTTAAACCCCAAAACCCAATCAAACTTTATTTTTTTTAAATACATACCTAACGAAACCCATACGACGAATTCAAAATGCATGCAACCATTCCCTGCTTTGTAAACTCATTTGTGTTTTATAGTTACTGTTTTACAAAAATGTTTTATCACTGATTTCATATTGCTTAAAAATTTTAAGCCACCCCGAAATGCTAGCATAGTAAAAGTGGCTTTGGCATGCCCTTATCTGTTTTTTTTTGTACCTCTTGTATGCTAAATTGTAAATAAAAAAATAAAGTATAGATTACAATAGTAGTATGGTGGTGGTAGTAGTATATATCAAATGTAGAGTGGTGGTGGTTAGTAGTAAATTAGTAGTACAAATATATTTGGGGTGGTGGTAGTAGTAGAATGAAATAACACAACAACAGCAGCAGTAGTAATAGTAGTATGGCATAGTAGCATAGTGGTAGTAGTAGTGTAGAAACGGCACAAGTCGTTAGCAACAGCACCAGTAGAGGCGGAGTATAGTAGCAGTAAAATAATGTAGCAGTAAAAAGCAGCGGCGTGGCGGTGGCGGTGACAGCGCAGCTAGTAGCAGAAAGTAGTAGTATTTTAGTAACGAAAAAATAAATTTAGTTCGTTTTTTAAAAAACCCGGGGGTTATCCCCGTATAAACAATAAATCGTGTGCACTGCCTGGAGTTTTAGGACTCACTTGCCATGGGTTTGTCCCCCCGTTCCTTGATTTATTGTGGCGCTGGGAAAAGAATTGATTGACTTTGATCCCCAGGCGGCCTGGTTGGAGGGGGGCCGTGGGGGCGTTGACCCTGGAACATTTGCGGTAGATATTTTATTATTAGATAGTATTTTATATTCACCTGGAAAAACGATTCTCCAAGCAAAAAAGTACCTGAGGAATTGAAAATTTGGGGGTGGTAATTTGATAATCCAGGAAGTGGAAGAAAGTTTCAATGGTTAAAAACCTTGGTAATGAATTAGACAATGCTCTAACACACGTCAACAGTCAGAGGATACGTTTCATTTCCCTTGAATCAACGTTTTTTCAACATTATGTACACTGATCAGTGTTATTGTCACGGGTTGTTTTCCCCGTATACTGATCAGTGTTATCGTATACTGGTAGTATTTTAATTGAAAACAGATTCCGTACATAAGACGTTTTATCAGTAGTCTAATCAACATTACGTACATGGTCAGTGTTCCAGCATATTAGTCAGCCCCCAGACACGGGTTAGTGCATTTGGGTATTGTTTCCCCCGTCCCCTCAGAGGTCGGTGATCAGCAGTAATGCATACTGAAAAATCTGCAGGAAAAAATTAGCTTAATCGCCACTCCGTGAAACCCGTGAAAAAGCCATTTTGTAGTTAGTGATTAGAAGTTTAAAGGAGGTTTTAAAAAAGGGTTTTGGAAACACTCCCCCCAACCGGGGGGCCCGGGGAGAAGGTTAGATCGTCAGACGAAAATAATTGTAATTGTTTTCTTACATCTCAAAAAAAGGCAGTGCAGTATAATGCGATCCTTTATTGGACAACGTTCCCGCCCACACAGTGGCTTTTCGAGTCATGGACAGATTACCTGGAGAGAGGAGTGCTAATAAATAGGGAGCCTAGACGTTAAGTTTGGGGGAGAAAAAAACCCGGGAAACGGGGGTATAGACTAAGGGGGATAGAGGCTGCAGGCTTCACTCGAAGAGAAAGACCTAGGGTGAACTTGATGCTCTGTATAACGCAGATAACCTCTGCATCCAATGCTGGTCTGCAGATCAAAGGGTACCCTTCAGGAATCTCATTCAAAGAGTCTTTCCCGGACGCTTTATACATACTTTAGGCCCATCTCGAAGTGTGCAGCACCAATATGGAAGCGGCACTGACAGTGCGAGGAGTAAATGCAGAAGTATACAAAAGTCTTGTTCCTGAGTTAAGAGGCATAAGCTACGAGAAAAGGCTTACGGAATTCGACCTAACGACATTGGAGGACAGAAAAACCAGAGGGGTGAACATGACACATACATACAGTTTGTGTGCGGCCAGCAGTAACAGCCTGGTTGATCAGACCTGATCCACCACGAGGCCTGGTTTTCAGGACCGGGGCCGCGGGGGCGTTGGACCCGAAACCCTCTCCAGGTATACAAAATACCAGGGGGAATTGGAAAGGGGTAGACGGGGAGTGGCTCTTTGAGAGGCGAGAAACGAGAAGCTAAAAGAACAGATGAGTCTACGGAAGCATTTCTTCAATCTCAGTGGTTAGAAGCAGGCTCCATACAAATTTTAAGAGCGGGTACGATAGGCCCACGGGGACTAAGAGTTAGTTAGTTTAATATGTTTATTATGCACCCCAAAACCCATCCTGTGGGCGGTAGTCAAAGATTACAGAGGTTACAAAATTGGTCCAGGGATGGACTCAAAGTTTTGATAGCTGAGCAAGTTACAGAGGTAATGAACTCACAATTTACAAAGGTAATGAACTACAATTTACAAAGGTAATGAATCACAATTTACAAAGGTAATGAACTCCGGGTAGGTCTGGTCACAATCATGTCAAGTTACAAAGGCATTTACAGATCAGAGGTACGTAATGGGTCCAGGGACGGGCCCCCAAAGTTTTGATAGCTGAACTAGGTACGAAGGTAATGAGCTCACAAGTTAAAAAGGTAATGAATTCTGTAGAATGGTTACTTACGTTTATACATGGCTACAATCAGAACAAATTATAGTGTATAGGAAGTATTTCTTCAGTCATAGAGTCGTCAGGAAGTGGAATAGCCTAGCAAGTGAAATAGTGGAGGCAGGAAACCATACTAGTTTTAGAAAGAGGTATGACAAAGCTCAGGAAGCAGAGCGAGAGAGGGCCCAGTAAACGATCAGTGAAGAGGCGGGGGCCCGGAGCTGAGTCTCGACCCCTGCAACCACAATTAGGTGAGTACAATTAGGTGAGTACACCACCACACACCCCACGCACGCAAAGCAACCACAAATAGGTGAGTACACACACAGACAGACACACACACACACTCGGACTCGACCCCCGCAACCTCAACTAGGTGATACCACACACACACACACACACCCCACACACACACATACACACACACCACACACACACACACACACCCCACACACAACACACCACACCACACACACCACCCCACACCACAACACACACACACACATTTAGTTTAAAATCTTTATTATGCACCCCATACCCATCCTGTGGGCGGTAGTCAAAAGATTACAAAGGTACATAATGGGTCCAGTGACTGGACCCCAAAGTTATGATAGCTGAACTAGTTTTCAAAGGTAATGAACTCCAGGTAGATCTGGTCACAATCAGGGAAAGTTACAAAGGTAATGAATCAGCCTCACCTATACATGGGTACAGTCATGAACAAATTACAAAGTAATGAACCACTGATACGTCCCCAAACCCGGTCACAATTGTAATGAGTTATAAATACAAATATTAAGTGGGTATACACCCACACGAGCGCGCGCGCACACACATACACACACCAGGGCGCACGCACGGACATGTGCACACGAGCGTACAAATATATGCATAAAACAAGGACGCACACCCACACACCACACACACCCAAAACCCCAAAACCCCACCCTCACACACACCCACACACCACACCCAGGGCCGGAGCTCGGACTCGACCCCCGCAAAAAATCAATAGGTGAGTACCCACACACACACCACACACGCACACACAGACACACACACACACAGACATACACACACAACACACATACACACACACAAAACACACACAACACACACAAAACCCCACACACACACACAACACACACACACCAAAAAACACACCCACACGCACACCCACACACCATGGTAATGCATTATTTACAGCTAGCAAAGTCAGGGTATTTCTCCAGAATGGTCTGCAATATTTCCACTGTGGATAAAATACTTTGCCTTTCTTGAACATTTCTGAGTGAGTTTTTTCTAAATTCATTAATTTTACGCACTCCAATACATAATGACGCAATGGTGTGACAATTTGTCCATCTGGCAAAGTTTACATTTCATTTGGTCTACATCTGGTGGTGGTGATTTAACCCGCCAAAGATATTTGTAACCCAGCCGGAAACCGGGCGGTAGTGACATCCAAGAGTCTGCTTATCTTGTTGGATGACCCTAGACATGTGGCTCCTCCCGCATGATGGAATGATGATAGATGGACTGACTTGTGTCAATCTCCTAAGTCTTAAGTCAATAAGTTCATTTGAAGTTCTTTTTCGTTATTATTGTTCTCAAATGCTAACTGACAACCCAAGATTGTAATCTCCCCCTCTTTGAAAGCATAAGCTTAGCCAATTATCAGTTCTATCATGCATCTTTAAGGGCCAATGTGAGATGGAATCCGAGCATGTGCACTCTGACTCCACTGTCCAAAAATCCTACCATACCTGTGTCTGGCTTCTGACACAAGCATGCCACAATTTATTACTTAAAGAGTTGAGAGCAAATTTTTGGATGACAGAATCAGTTACAATTAAAGTGTCAACCTTAGATACATGGACACATTTGAGTGCAAGGAGTATGGCCCAAAAAGTTCTGTTTGAAGGGTTTTTAGGCCCAGTTATTGATGCGTGCTCCAATTTCTTTATGAGAGCCATCACTCTGTGACACAGCAGCACTACCAGCTGCACCAGTGGACTGGTGAACAGAACCTCAAGTAAATAATTTGTGAAAGAGTGTTCTGTGTGACTAAGTTATCAATACAGCTTAAGCATCATGTTTGGCTTCAAGACGAAACTTTGGTTGTGATTTTAAAAAGAGTTTTGGGGGGAATGGAGGATGGTAGTTTGGAATGGGGTTATATCCCCTGGTGCAGGGAAATTTTCTCTGTTGTCTAACTTTATATAGATCATGTAGCTGGTTCATGCGGAGGTGTTCCAGTTTTTTCGATCCATCTGGAAGGATGTTCACCAGTGCTGAGGAAAGTTTGGAGGGCTTCTGTGCAGGGGTTTGAATGGGCTAGCCTAAGCATATTGACCCCAATAAGGATATTTCTTTCAGTAACACGATCTCTAATGCTTGGAATATTAAGTTCTTTCCGCATATTTTAAATTTTGGCAGTACGAGGGCATCCTAGGATGATCCTCATTGCTTCGTTTTGCAGTTTTTCCAGCCCTCCAAGCTTCCAGTCAGACACGAGTGCAAGTAGTGGCGCCGCATAATCAACCAATGATCTAATATAAGCAAGATACATCATTTTCACAATTTTAACATTAGCAGTTTACCTGGAGTTTACCTGGAGAGAGTTTCGGGGGTCAACGCCCCCGCGGCCCGGTCTGTGACCAGGCCTCCTGGTGGATCAGCGCCTGATCAACCAGGCTGTTGCTGCTGGCTGCACGCAAACCAACGTACGAGCCACAGCCCGGCTGATCAGGAACTGACTTTAGGTGCTTGTCCAGTGCCAGCTTGAAGACTGCCAGGGGTCTGTTGGTAATCCCCCTTATGTGTGCTGGGAGGCAGTTGAACAGTCTCGGGCCCCTGACACTTATTGTATGGTCTCTTAACGTGCTAGTGACACCCCTGCTTTTCATTGGGGGGATGGTGCATCGTCTGCCAAGTCTTTTGCTTTCGTAGTGAGTGATTTTAGCACCATACCTGGGATGAAAACCTGCCACAACTCTAAGTGCTCTCAGCCTTTCTTTGTATTGGCGACAAAGTCTCGTTCAACAGGTCCAAGTAGTGGAACCTCAAAGCCTAGATACCTGTATCTGCTTACATATTCTAGAAGAGACCCATCATGCAACTGGATCTGACGAACTGTGCCTCTCTGCCGAGGAGGACGCCTGTTGAGTATCTTTGTTTTATCCCCTGAGATTATTAACCCCAGGTCCTGACACGTACATGATTAAGAATGTTTTGGGTGTTGGAGAATCCGGTGGTGTGAATCATTATGTCATCAGCAAAACTAACCATATAATGATGGGGCTGGCTAGGCATGGTATTAAGTAAGGCATTAATCAAAATGTTGAAAAGGGTGGGACTAAGCACACCTCCCTGTGGGGTTCCTAATTCAAAATCTTTAGTTACACTTCTATGTCCCTGGAACAACACAGACGACTTTCTGTTGGACAGGTAACCTTTAATCCAGCGGAGAAGCCATCCTCCAACATCCATTCTGGCAAGTTCACTAATGATTACATGTCGGGGGAGTTCATCTGAAGAGCGACGAGTTAAAAGGAATGGTCAGGATCTGAGAATCGACCCCTACATCCACAAATAGGTGAGTACGTACTACGAACCCACACACACACCCACACACGGAGCTTGGACTCGACCCCTGCAACCTCAACTAGGTGAGTACTAGATGAGTACCACACACACACACACACACACACACACACACACACACACACACACACACACACACACACACACACACACACACACACACACATACACACACACAAACAATGAGTCAGAGAGATATTAGGAAGTATTTCTTCAGTCATAGAGTTGTCAGGCAGTGGAATAGCCTAGAAAATGACATAGTGGAGGCAGGAACCATACACAGTTTTAAGACGAGGTTTGATAAAGCTCATGGAGCGGGGAGAGAGAGGGCCCAGTAGCAACCGGTGAAGAGGCGGGGCCAGGAGCTAAGACTCGACCCCTGCAACCACAAATAGGTGAGTACACACACAAAATAATATTACCAGGAAGTGTCTATAGACAAGTGCCTTTGAAAAACCATAACTAAAATACGCTCACACGTTCACACACATATAGACTCAGAAGTGTCCCTGCTTGCAAACAGTGTGAAGTTAATGAGGAGAATTCGGTCGGAGAAGGATGAGGCAGGACTACAGAGGGATCTGGACAGGCTGTAGACCTGGTCCAGCAACTGGCTCCTGGAGTTCAACCCCACCAAGTGCAAAGTCATGAAGATCGGGGAAGGGCAAAGGAGACCGCAGATAGAGTACAGTCTAGGGGGGGGGGCAAAGTATACAAACCTCACTCAAGCAAAAAGGATCTTGGGTTGTGCATAATACCGAGCACATTTCCTGAGGCGCACATCAACCAAATAACTGCTGCAGCATATGGGCGACTAGCGAACCTAAGAATAGCATTCCGACATCTCATTAAGGAGTCGTTCCGGACCCTGCACACAGTGTACGTCAGGCCATATTGGAGTATGCAGCCCCAGTGAGGAACCTTCACCTGGCTAAGCACGTCAGGAAACTAGAGAAAGTGCAGAGGTTTGCAACGATACTAGTCCCAGAGCTAAGGGGCATATCCTACGAGGAGAGGTTAACACAACTCAACCTGAAGGCACTGGAGGACAGGAAGGACATGATAACGATATATAAAATACTGAGAGGAATCGACACGGTAGACAGAGACAGGATGTTCCAGAGATGGGAAACAGCAACAAGGGGTCACAGTTGGAAGTTGAAGACTCAAATAAGTCACAGGGATGCTAAGAAGTATTTCTTCAGCCACAGAGTTGTCAGGAAGTGGAACAGTCTGGAAAATGAGGTAGTGCAGGCAGGTACCATACACAGCTTTAATAAGAAGAGGTATGATGAAGCTCATGGAGCAGGGAGAGAGTGGACCTAGTAGTGACCAGTGAAGAGGAGGGGCCAGGAGCTATGAATCGACCCCTGTAAGCACAATTAGGTGAGTATATATATATATATATATATATATATAATATATATATATATATATATATATATATATAATATATGTCGAATAGGAAAAAATTGGTCAATTAGCAAGAACTTATTTAAAATTAAGTCGTTTCGAAAATTTTCTCTTATACGTTCAAAGATACATTTTTCATTTATGTTAATGTAAAAATTAATAATTTTGTACCAAAAGAACCTTAGAAAATTTACCTAACGTTATTATAACTAGCGCATTTTAATTTAGCCTAATCCAGCTAAATATATTTTAGATAAGTTTATAATAATTTAATATTAAGCAAACACAATGCAATATATATTTTTTTCGTTAGGTTCAGAATGATTTTTGCGAAATTATTGCATACACACATTTTTTGCTTGCCTTATTCGGCAAGAAGAGCGTTTCTATTTAAGCCAAAATCACAAGTTTTACCTATTCCGCACTACATATATATGCATATGTTTATTCAGTATTATTACAATAATGGTATATAATACCGGCAATATGACATCTGGGTATCTGGGTATCTTATAAATTACATGACCTACCTGTATTTCGCCTTCTCTTTGGTTGTGGTTGGAGCCCATGAACCTGCTGCTACATTGATAAAGATACTTCTTGTAACTACACTGATGATTATTGTTAAGTTTCTGGCTGTAGGATTTTGTTTGTTGTAAGTTCTCCCACTTTACTACATACGTGTCCAGGATGACGGGTCACTGGTGTAGTCGAGACATCAGGAGTGGCTGTGCTAAGGAAGTAACCAAACGATTGACTCAAAGTGCCACGACACAAACGATAAACTCCATTGTGAGCAGGTGAGTTACTCCCTGCCCCACACACTGTACAAGACCATTTACAATAACTGCAAGAACAGTGTTGTACGTCCGTAAGCACTGGTCCGTGATGGTAGGACGGAGACTGTGTTCTTGTATACTGCTTCATTGTGGCTTAAGTGTACAAAATCCAGTGAGAAAACAAGAGTTGTATAGCTATATTACTATATCTTTGGTGTAATAAAAATATGTCGAAGTAATGACGTATGAAACGGTCGTTCGTGGTGAACAAAACTGAAGCAGGTCACCCAGGCGGGAGGAACAAGTACGGTAAAACCTACCACACATTTACTTGCCCCGACCACCTCTAGCTGACCCCCACGCTGGGGTATACTAAGCTGACAAGATGACACTGTGGAATCATGCACGGACGCACGCTCGCTCGGACGTACGCACGCTCGCTCGGACGTACGCGCGCTATTAATATTATTATAATCAAATGGAAGCGCTAAACCTAACAGGGTCATTCGCGCCCTGTTGCCCAGACGCACGCGCGCTGTTGTACGTACGCACGCGCACTGTTGCACGGACGCACGCGCATTATTGCACGGACGCACGCGCACTGTTGCACAGACGCACGCGCGCTGTTGTACGGACACGCGCTCCGACGCCCACATACATCTCCCCGCCCCTACACACACGGTGAGGACAAATTTTTTAGGCGTGCAGAGCCTACACATGATAAAATATGTTAAGACACTGAGGAAAATATTGAGGTTTGCACCGAGATTAGTCTCGAGCTGAGAACAACGAACTCCCAGGGAAGGTTGAAGGAAATGAACTTCACGACATTAGAGGATAATTTTATATTTTTTAATTTAATTCATGTTAAGTGCTGAACTCATGCGGGTCATTCAGCGCAAAACGTGGTGGAGGCTTGATCCTCCGTCTACTGAGTGCGAGACAGACGCACTTCCTATTTGTACTTACATGATAACGATATACAAAATACTGTGAGGACTTAATAGAGTGAACCGGAAGAGAATGTTGGATGAGCCACATGGATGTTAGAAGTATTTCTTCAGGCTCAAGGTGGTCAGGAAGCTGTAAGACCAGGGCGAAGGAGTAGAAGCAGTGATGGATTTAGATGACTAGGCCCTAGCCTAGGCCCTAGCCTAGGGCCTAGCCTAGGGCCTAGCCTAGGGCCTAGGTTATTCCACATGTGAGACCCCTCACAATCCCCCACCCTCACCACCAGACTAAGATAAAAGTGTTTTAAACAAATTCAGTGAAGCCAAAGATGATGACTGGTGATTAAAATTCCTCAATTCACAATTTCTCCTCTACAGGACATAAGATGTTATTGTTAAATACCGAGTTAAAATTAAATTAAATTAACACAGAAAAACGTTTGCAATAACCGAACTTGTAAACATTTTGAGGAATAAGCAGGAATTTTTAGGAAAATGAAATTATAAGTACTATTATATTCTTTAAAATACACATATTCTTTTAAAATACATATTAAGAAATAAAGAAACTGCAATCATCAAATGCACTAAGACTAAAAAAGTTTTTTTTATATCTTTCCTCGTAGAAAAATCATCCAAAAGTTCATCAAAATTTGGTTGTCTAAGTTTGTTACTTTCATTACACAGAATGTTCAGTGTGGACAACCTCTCTTGACACAGTGTGGCCCTTAATTCATTTTTAATTCCTTTGAGGCTTGAAAAAGACCTCTCCCGATCAGTTAGTGACCATTAAACTAAGAAATAACCGCAAGATTGCTCCACATTAGGAAGGCTATACGAAT
>NW_026464977.1:0-12692 GCF_026875155.1 Cherax quadricarinatus
TTACCAAACCTGTTGTCCAGAGGGCTGAGGAAGGGTTGTTGAGGTGGTTCGGACATGTAGAGAGAATGGAGCGAAACAGAATGACTTCAAGAGTGTATCAGTCTGTAGTGGAAGGAAGGCGGGGTAGAGGTCGGCCTAGGAAAGGTTGGAGGGAGGGGGGAAAGGAGGTTTCGTGTGCGAGGGGCTTGGACTTCTAGCAGGCATGCGTGAGCGTATTTGATAGGAGTGAATGGAGACAAATGGTTTTTAATACTTGACGTGCTGTTGGAGTGTGAGCAAAGTAACATTTATGAAGGGGTTCAGGGAAACCGGCAGGCCGGACTTGAGTCCTGGAGATGGGAAGTACAGTGCCTGCACTCTGAAGGAGGGGTGTTAATGTTGCAGTTTAAAAACTGTACTGTAAAGCACCCTTCTGGCAAGACAGTGATGGAGTGAATGATGGTGAAAGTTTTTCTTTTTCGGGCCACCCTGCCTTGGTGGGAATCGGCCAGTGTGATAATAAAAAAAGTGTAATATATATATATATATATATATATATATATATATATATATATATATATATATATATATATATATATATATATATATATATATATATATGTCGTGCCGAATATGTAAAACTGGCCAATTAGCAAGAACTCATTTAAAATTAAGTCTTTTCTGTAATTTTCTCTTATACGTTTAAAGATATATATTTTTCATTAACGTTAATGTAAAAAATTTTAAATTTGCACCAAAAGAATCTTAGAAAACTTACCTAACCTTATTATAACAAGAGCAATTTATTTTAGCCTAACCCAACTAAATATATTTTAAATACGTTTACAATAATTTAGTACTAAACAAACACAAGCAAATATATTTTTTTCGTTAGGTTCAGAATGATTTTGGCGAAATTATTGCATACACAAATTTTCACTTGTCCTATATGGCAAGATGAGCGTTGCTATTTAAGCCAAGTTGGCAAGTTCTGCCTATTCGGCACGACATATATATATATATTTTTATATATATATATATATATATATATATATATATATATATATATATATATATATATATATATATATGCAGGGGATAAGATAAAAAGCTGTAAGCCTTCTCCCTGAAAGCTGGCTGCCTTGGATCAAAGTCTAGCACAAGCTGGACTCCAAGGTATTGGTCCAGTGTGGGTAGATTGGTAAAGCACTGCGCACCTTGTTCCAAGGTTCGTAGGTTCGAGTCTCCTTCAGCCATATATGGATATATATATGAATGTATATATATATATATATATATATATATATATATATATATATATATATATATAATATATATATATATATATATGTCAGCATATATCAGACACTGATGGCTGACGACACTTACTTATGTGGACTCAAAGGTCCACTTATCACTGGGGCTTATGATAAGTGACTAACTCGTAACTTATACTCAACTGCGCAGTCAATAGTAGTACATCACGAGTTTGAGCACTTACCCTTTGTGGAAAAATTTTCTCCAAGAGGGGAGTATTAGCCCCTTTCAGCCCCTTTCAGCCCTGAGGGGCCCAGCCCTCTCAGAAGGGGCAAACATCTTGTTTACTGCCAAGTCAAGTAATTGATCCCAGATGCAATACGAGTATGTGACGTGGTCAAGCGACCGTCGCTCCTTGCAAGAGACCAGTGTTGCAAAGTGTAGTTTAATAAGACACAGTCCTTCTCTTACCTTAGCAGGACAATTAAGGAAAACCCTGCTCCCACTTTATTACCATGGTAAAGATAATGGATATTGTTGTCTATGCTTAAGACAGCAAGACAACGAGCATTTTGCTTTGATCTATGGGGAAGTTTTGGCAAGGAAGCAAAAAGTACTAGGTCAGCTTTTCCTTTATGTTCGAGGGGCATTGCGGCGGTGTAGGAGGCTGTGAGGTCAGATTACTTTTCACCCTACTGGGAGTCACACTGACGCCAGGATAACCAAGTAAGAACACTGATCCATGTGTTAGTGTGAGCAAAGTGTCTCACAAAACACGATAAACACTTATAGAGAAGTGTGATCAAGTTCTTTAGTGATATGGTGTGAACAATTATTGATGAACAGATAATCAACGAGTGTTGCGGATCCTACATAGTGTAGTGCGACGTCTTCAAAGACACTATTCTTCAATATCACTCATTTCGATATCGGGCATACTACGGGTCAGGATTAATTATACCTGGTAAGTGCTCTAACTGTGATGTACTACTATTGACTGCGAGTTGTGTATAAGTTAAAAGTTAGCACTTATCATAGCCCGGTGATATCAGTGGCTTTGGTCCACATAAGTAAGTGTCCGTCAGCCATCAGTGTCTGATATATGCTGACATAACACCCCCAAGGGGTAAATTATTATTAACATAATATAATCTATTAACAACCCGTTGAGAAGGACTATTGTCAGCTTCTCAAGAACTGTTGCAGGGGCGGATGTGTGGACGATAGCTGTCTTATCAGCTAAGTACTCCCTATATTTAATCTTTAACCTTAGCTGGTAAACCATTTCTCAACAATTAGATATATTTATATATTTAATGTGTTGGTGTGTGTGTGAGAATGAAAAATGATAGGTTGGCAGGGAATTGGAATATTCAAACGGCTTTAGGAAGAAATCCAAAATATTCTTCAATTGAGCCTTTTCATCCATTCTCCGAGGATTATGGGTACCACAATATACACCAGAGGGTGGAGAGCCCATTTATATATATATTATATTATATATATATATATATATTATATATTTATCTTTATTATATTTTATATATTTGGAGAAATTTTCTCCAGCAGGGGGTATCAGCCCTTTGGCCCTTCAGCCCCTTTCAGCCACTGAGGGACCAACGCCCTATCACAAGGGGACAAATATCTTGTTTACTGCTAACAGCGAGTATTGATCACCAGATGCTTTACCAGGTATGCGACCTGGCTAGAGCTCCTTGGCGGGCCTGTGTTGCAAAGTGAAGCTTAAAAAAAGACCAGTTCATCTCTTACCTTAAGCAGGACATTTAAGGAAAATCCTACTCCCACTTTATTCCATGTAAAGATTAGTGTACATTGTTGTCTATGCTTAAGACAGCAAGGAAAAAACATTCTGCTTTGCTTAATATGAAGGAAGTGGCAAGGAAGCTAAAAGATACTTGTCAGCTATTCCTTTATGTGCTAAGGGCTGTTAACAGCGTGGGGCCGCTGTGGGTCTTCAGATTACTTTTGACTCTATGAGAGTGTCACTGACGCCAGAATAAACAACACAAAGAACGATCTGTGCATTAGTGTGAACAAGTGTCTCATAAAACACATAAAACTAAAGAGAAGTGTGATAGCTTTTTTGCAAAACTGATAAGATTTGTGAACAATAAGCAAATATTGTGGAACATAGTGTAACAGTTGTGCGTATCCCTAGAATATGGAGAACGTGGACATCCAAGGACACTTCAGCTTCTATCAGCCACCGATTCAGTCGAAGTGTGAAGAACACATTAGCTCATGCTACAAGAGCAAGGTAGGTTACGAATTTCTTGTACGGGGGTCTGCGCAGTTCTTGAGTCGGCAGTAAGGTGTGGACTTTTGAGTCCAAACGAGTACGTAATTTGTCAGCAATCAGTGTATGAAATACGTGAAATAACTCCCACTAGGGGTAATTTATAATCTTACAAATTATTAATCCTCATTTCAGCCATTGAGAAATGAATCGGCACGCTTCTCAAGACCTCGTTTGCAGGGGCGGCTGTGCAGGCGATGACCTGTCTTTCTAAGTTAAGTTTTCCCTATACAAAATGTATAAGCTTAGCTGGTAATACCATTTCTCAACATTTTGCTCGTGGTCGAGGCAAGGTCATTCGAAAAAAGCTGTAAAAAAACTTACTGTAACTAGTGGTCAGAAACCTGTTACACCTGTAACTACTAAAAGTGTACCATTACCATGGTTGCCTACCTTGTCATTACCTATTTTCCAAGGTCATAATTATGAAGAATTCATTAGTGGTTTTTAATCCATAGTAAATTCACGAACTGACATAGATGAGATTGCTAAGTTCAAATTAACTTAAATGTCTTGTGGAAGGGAGAACCCTATGAACTGATTGTCATTTCCGGTGGTTAAAGGAAATTATCAAATGAGCCTAGTGATCTTAGAGTACAATTGCTTTGATGCTGACAAGGCCAGACGATAGAAATGCAGTCTTTAATATCAAGTTTGAGCCACCAACATTGTTTTTCAGACTTACAGCATTTAGAATCAATTAGGACAATAGTCTCAGATATCTAGGTGCTAATATGACCTAATACAAATGTGATTGGTTTATCAGTTGGTATGTACAGGATAGTTGTCACCACAAATATTGACGATTAATATATTATGTTTCAATGAATGCTGTTTCACTTGTGAAGAAATTAGCAATGGTCTTACAATCAATGTTTTCAGCATGCAAGCAACGAGACATGATGAAAAAAAAAACCCACAAATTCGTGGATAATAAACTTTCAACTCAGTATAAAAAGCGTATACCTACTCCCACTAAACCACAGGTGGGAAAATCCCATATAGGCTTTATCAAGCAATGAATACGACAACAGTAAACAAACTGTCACCACACACACACGTACTCCAAATGTGTACTTTTGGGTGGTGGGGGGGATGGAACACATTGGGCACAGCTATTGTACTCAATACACTTCAATGGAGGATATAAAACAAAGTGTTCATCAAGCTGATAAGGTGCATCAGTGTTTAGGTGAACACAAGGAAGAAAATGCTCACTGAAGAAGTGTTTTATATGCAAGGGGGGATATGCTTCATACAGAATTATGCCCAAATACTTCTGCTGAAACAGCAGAAACCTTCCACAGAATCAGGGAAGTCGACAAGAAAACAAAAACAGCATTAAATGTGAGAGAGAAGCTTAAAGTAACTGCTATCCCGCATAGCTCGAGTTGAGTTATCTAATAAATTACACAAAACCAATGTGCTATACTATATGATCAAGGTAACATAAACGGTCCTTCATAATGAGAAAAGTTTTGCAGAAACAGATACAGTTAGATTATAGCTAGTTTTTCCACAATTCTGGTAAACAGTCATATGACCTAGCCAGAATCACTGTTGGTCTAGGAAACAGGAAAAAGACTGTAGAAGCAGTGGTAGTAGATGATTTGCCTAAGTCTAGTGACAGATACAGGGATTAAAGACAACTGTTTGCAGCACTGAAAGCAGATAGGGTCAAGTTTGCCTGTCCTGACATACAGACGGACACTATTCGTCCATTGATTTAATTCATTTGGAAGTAATATTATCACTTTTTGTGCAAAAATATAGTAAGTAAAACATGATGTTCACTGCTGAAAAAAGCAGGAGGCCACATGATATGTGTTTTCCGTACCACTCCTATCAAAGTGGGAAAAGAAGCTGATAGTGATTCAGTGAATATGTACTAGAAAATAAAAAATTACGAGAATAAACGATGATCATGTACCACAGCAAAAATTATGATTACTGGAAGAAATGAATGAACCCAGTTGGATAAGTTGTGGGAATTAGAGCGATTAGGTATTGTTGTAAAACAAGCCCAACAGAGTCTCAGGACTATAACCAATATTTGGAAACTGTCAAAATATAAAGATGGACAGCCATTGGGGGGGGGGTTAGGTTACATGGAAATTAAATCCACCACATCTACCTAGCAATTATTCGCATGGCTTTCGACAAAATGAAAGCACAAATACATGAGCTCGGAAGAATCCAGAGCTTACTGACTGTCTATGATAATCTCATACCAGTAACAGTTGGACTATAAGTATTGACGGTAGCTTAGTCGAAGACAAGTTGAAGACAAACGCTCATTATCTCCCGACCATGGAGTCAGAAAGATATCTGAACCATACATCACTACTGTTGTATAAATTTGCAGCGCTCGTGCATATAAAGATGTGCAATTATTAATGACTGTCTGATGACCGGACCCTCACTAAATGAAGTTTGGAGTGTGCTTTGAAATTTCGCACAAAACCTATGCCTACTCGGCTGTTATTTCCAAAGCGTTATTAAGAGTAGGTACTACAAGAATTGATAGAGAATTATACCTCGATTCTTGTGTCGTGATAATCCACATGTCCTCAAAGTCCTGTGGTAAAATTATCGGTTTCAAAATCAGTATTATTTTTGATGCAACATCCTCTCCATTATTACTAGAAGTTACCTAAATCATACACATTTGCGAATTCTGAAAGTACCCTTCAAAGAAATCTTAAAGAAAAAGTTTCTATGTGGACAATCTTCAAGGTACTGTGAATAATGAGGACGGATTTGAAATCCTTATACAGAGAGGCTAGCAAGGAGTGAAGAAGCAAATATGCCTCTATGGGATGTGGAATACAAATTCAAAGCATAAGGGGGACTTATCAAAGAAGATTTCCCTGAAGCCTGAAATTCCTGATTGAATCAATATGCTGGGTCTTAATTGGAACTAACAGGAAGATACTTTGAGTATCAAAAAAGATAAACAATAAATCATGGCTGTACACTCAATAAAACGTAGTATTCTGTAAGAGGTATCACAATGTTTTGATCCTCTAGGAATCGTCTCACCAATTACCATAAAGGGTAAAATACTTCATGCAAGATGAATGGAAGCTCTAATTGGTGGGATGGAGAAATTGCCTCTAGAAATGAGTCAAGCATGGGATGTATAAATATCCAGGGAGTTTTATGCTACTTCATTGAATTAAATTTCTCAGACAAATGGTCAAGAGGGAAACAAGTACATATTACATGTGTTCTGCTGATGCGTCAACAAGGGTTTTGGGCAGTAGCCACTTGAGTAATGCTGAAGGAGTAAATTAATTACCTTCAAGGCCAGGTAGCACCTTGAAGGTCAAAACAGTACAAAACAATTGGAACTGACAGCCACTCTATGTAGGTAAAAAATTAGTGTCTATTCTCAAACAAAGTACTTGATCATCCTCTACAATTGTAAAAATACTGATCTGGAGTGATTATGATGCAGTTCTCAGTGGTTAAGAAATTAATAAGAGTAAGTTGGTCTTTGTACAGAAAGAGTAGCAGAAAATAATAGAGATGGCAGAGAAGATCTATCTCTTTCTCACGTCTCTACCCAAGAGGAATTCCAGCTGACATGTCACGTGGTGTCCCACCCAAGAAAATTTGTGGATAATAAATTATGGCTCACGGACCGAACTGCCTCTCTGATGAAAATAACTGGCCTCAGCAAATAACTCTCATTTGGCAGAAGTAACAGTCTGCTTGATCACAGCAGATAGTAAGTTGGTGTAAATATGCAGACACATCAAGAAAGGAATCATTGATGGATCTAATTTACTCATCTTTGGGTAAAATCTTAAGGAGTTACAGCTTTTGTTCTTTTAATCCATAAGGGAATAAAGCCTGATTATGAATGGTCTTGAACCCATTAAATACTGGGTGAAAATATTACTGAAAGAAGTTTTCTCTACAGAATATAAATTTTATAGAAACACAAGATAAATCCCCAAAAAACCTGTCATTGATTAATTCTTTGGACTTTATTCGACTCTGAAAAGATTATAGATGCGTGGAAGAATTCATAATTCTTCACTTACCTAAAGAAAGCCATACATCCAATATTGATCCCAAGAATCATTGGATAACAAACTGTTTGTGCAAAAACGCCACAGTAAAAGTGTTACATGGTGGAGGTTGGCTGACACACTTTGTCATATACGACAATCTACTGGTACCTCAAGGTCGTCAAAGTGTGAAATAACAAATAATAGAGTATGTAATTACTTTGTAAATACAGATATGCGAGTATGTCAGTATTCCAGGTCCACCTTCCTATCCCTCTGAAAGGACTTTGTCATATTCACTCATTTGAGTGACAGGTGTAGATTACAATGGACCAATAATTTTTACCAAATACAGTTGACAAAGTTCCATCAAAGGTGTACCAATCTGTTTGTTCACTTGTGCCACAACTTGAGCAGTACATATAGAAGTAGCCATGACATGTTGCTGATACCTTTTTAAATTATTCAGAAGGTTTGCAGCCAGGAGGGCATGTCCCAGACTGATGATTTCAGACAATGCAACGAACTTTGTTGCTGGTGCTGCTTATATAAGCAAGATCTTTGATCAACCAGAATTACAAACAGATGCAGAATAACGCAGTTGTCGTTGGAGATTTACATTCCTCATAAATCTCCATGGCACGGCAGGATTTTATGAAAGAATTGTCGGCATTGTAAAAACGTTGTTTAAGGAAGACTTTTCATCGTCAAATGAATTCGACTTAGAAGATTCGTACATTTGTGACTGAATAATAGGAAAATAGAGTCAAACAAAAAGACCTCTAACCTATGTTACGAGATCTGGACAATTTTGAAGTGTTAAGTCCATCTCATTTACTCCATGGCAGAAGGTTCTGAACCTGTTCCTCCCATGAATGGATAAAGAAAATTCAATAGAGGATCTTCTTCGAACCTGAGCAACTCAGACATAAATTCAAAACTTAATAAAGTGATTGAACGTTGCGGAGAAAATTTGGCGTAGAAAGACTATCTCACACCTCATTGAGAGATCACTTCTATGGAGCTGGTGTTCCTGAAAATATAAGTCCTTAAGAACTGGTGACATACGTGATTGTTGACAATGATGGTACGAGGTCCCAATGGCTATTGGAAAAATTGTGGACCATATATCCTGAATGCAATGGAATCATCAGGACAGTTGATGTTTTGAGCAAAGATGTAGTGAATAAGGTCGACAATAGATAAACTAGTGCTGTTAGATTCACACAGGGTTGAAAACAAATTTGTGAGTCTTCAGAAACCGCACAGACAAAGCTTTCAGAAAAGACAAGCACAGTGGTGGCGAGGTGAGAAAATAAAATTATGTTAGTGATGAATATAGTTCACCTGAAGCGAACCTCGACGCCTCCCGTGTGGAAGAAATTTTCTCCAGGAGGGGGGTTATCAGCCCCATTCAAAACCTTCAGCTCCTCAGCCCCCTTTCAGCCCTGAGGGCCGCTCTCTCACAGGGGCAAATAACTTGTATACTGCCTACAGCGAGTAATGATCACAGATGCAGTACCAGTATGCGACGTGGCTCGACGCTCCTTCGCGGTCTTGTGTTGCAAAGTGTAGCTTAAAAAAGACAGTCCATCCTTACACTTAGCAGGAAAATTAGGAAAAATCCTACTCCCACTTATTACCATGGTAAATATAGTGTACTTGTTGTCTATGCTTAGGATCAGCAAGAAACAAAAATTTTGCTTTGCTTCATGATGGAAGTGGAAAGAAGGAAAAAGTTCTAGGTATGTTTTCCTTATGTGCTAAGGGCAGTAACGGCGTGGGGCGCTGTGGGCGTCTTCAGATTACTTTTGACTGCTACTGAGTGACATGACGCTAGGATAACCAACAAAGAACGATCTGTGCATTAGTGTGAACAAAGTGTCTCATAAAAACCAATAAAACTTACAGTGAAGTGTGATCAGCTTTCTTTAGTGATAAGATGGAACATTAAAGTCAAATATTGTGGAACATAGTGTACCAGTGTGCTTATTCCTAGAAAAATGGAAGACGTGGACAATCAAGGACACTTCAGCTTCTTCAGTCACGATATCTGTCGGAAGGTGTGAAGAACCATAGCTCACGCTACAAGAGCAAGGTAGGTTACGAATGTCTTATTGTACGGGGGGACTGTGCTGTTCTTGTAATCGCAAGGAGTTTGTTAATCAAACCTATAGTTCGGCGTAAGGTCAGTGCGGACTTTTGAGTCCAAACAAGTACTTAAAGTTGTCATCAATCAGGTGAATGAAAATATGCTGACATAACACCCCTAGGGGTAATTTATTATCTTACAAATTATAAAACTCATTCAGCCCGTTGAGAAATGACTTAGGGCAGCTTCTCAATACCCGTCTGCAGGGGCGGCTCTGCAGGCGATGAGCTGTCCTTTCTAAGTTTTAAATTTTCCCTATACAAAATGTATAAGCTTAGCTGGAAAAAACCATTTCTCATATATATATATATATTATATATATTTTATATATATATATATATATTTTATATATATAATATATTATATATATATAATATTGTATCCACGAACAAGTGGGATTGATTAATAACAACCTGCGACTAGCCAAGGATCGAACCCAACTTCTTTGCTTGCCTCATAGTGGGCGAAAAAATCATGAAAGCCTTAATCCACGGGCATCATGAGTTTTCGCCCACCATGAGGCAAGCCAAAGCAGCATGGGTTCGAGTCCTTGGCTAGTTGCAGTGTTGTTATTGATCAATACCACTTGTTCGTGAGTACGATAATATAAAATATTTACTTGTTGTACTAGTACACCAAACAGGGACTAGAATGAAATTACCCTAGAGTTACCCACACCAACGTATGTCCTTGGGTAGTGAGTACAACATCCAGTTCTGATGGATGCACTACACTTAGGGACTGTATGGTCCTTTGGATTAAAGCGTCATGAGTTTTCGCCCACCATGAAGCAGACCAAAGCAGCATGGGTTCGACTCCTTGGCTTGTCGCAGTGTTATTTATATATATATATATATATATATATATATATATATATATATATATATATATATTTTAAAATATATAAAATATATAATCAGTATGTCGTGCCGAATATTCAGAACTTGATATCTTGGCTTTAAAAAGCAACGCTCAAACTTGCCATATAGGACAAGCGAAAATTTGGTGTAAGCAATAATTTCGCCAAAATCATTCTGAACCTAACGAAAAAAATATATTTCAACTGTGTTTAGTATTAAATTATTGTAACAAATCTAAAATTATAGTTAGTTGGTTAGGCTAAAATAAATTGTTCTTGTTATAATAAGGTTAGGGAAGTTTTTTTAAGATTCTTTTGGTGCAAAATTTTAAAAATTTTTTACATTAACATAAGGGGAAAATTTGGAGAAAGGAATTAATTTTAAACGAGTTCTTTCTATTTGGGCCAGTTTTTACACCACATATATATATAATATATATTTTATATTATAAAATTTTATAATATTATTTATATTTTATATATATATATATATATAATATATATATATATTAATATATTATATATTATATATAATATAATTATTTTTGTCAAACTGGGCGATTCCACCAACGCAGGGTGGCCCGAAAAAGAAAAATTTTCACCCCTCATTCACTCCATCACTGTCTTGGCCAGAAGGGTGCTTTACACTACAGTTTTTAAACTGCAACATTTAACACCCCTCCTTCAGAGTGCAGGCACTGTACTTCCCATCTCCAGGACTCAAGTCCTGCCTGCCGGGTTTTCCCTGAACCCCTTCATTAATGTTACCTTTGCTCACACTCCAACAGCACGTTTAAATATTAAAAACCTTTTGTCTCCATTCACTCCTATCAAACACGCTCCAGCGTGCCCGGGTGGAAGTCCAAGCCCCTCGCACACAAAACTCCTTTACCCCCTCCCTCCAACCTTTCCTAGGCCGACCCCTACCCCGCCCTTTCCCTTCCATACAGACGAATAACCTTGAATTCACTCTTTTTCGCCCATTTCTCTACATGTCCGAACCACCCCAACAACCCTTCCTCAGCCCCTGGAAAACAGTTTTGTAATCCACACCTCCTCCTAACTTCCAAAATCGTTTTCTCTGCATTATATTCACAAAACTTTGCCCTCAACATGACATCTCCACTCCCCTCCAGCCTTCTCCCGCTGAAAAAATTTTATCCCCCCAGTTTCACACCCATATAAGGCGTTGGTAAAACTTATCTCATACATTTCCCTCTTTGCCTCCAAGGACAAAGTTCTTTGTCTCCCAAGACTCCTAAGGCACCACTCGCCCTTTTCCCCTATCAATTCTATGATTCACCTCACTTTTATAGACCCCCTTTTCCCCTGACACGTCCCCTCCCCAAAAACTGAAAACATTTACCCCCCTCCACCTCCTCCCAATCTGTTCCAGTTTTTTTATCACCTATCTTTTTTTCCTATTCCTTTCTCTTTTTCCCGTATTTACTTTTAATTTTTACTTTTTTCACACCCTACCAAATTCTCCACCAATCTCGGCACTTCTCTTTTAAATCTCCCCAAAAGCACAGTGTCATCACAAAGAGCAACGTGAAACTCCCACTTTTTGTGTGATTCTTTATCTATAAAATCCCCCGCCCTTGCCAAACCGTGCATTTCAAACCCTTTAAAAAAAATTAAACAACCCCGGGGAACATCACACATCCTTGTCTAAGGCTCTTTTACTGGGAAAAAAAATTTTCCCTCTTTCCCACATACTCAACTTGAGCCTCACTATCCCCGTAAAAACTCTTCACTGCTTTCGTAACCTATCTCCCACACCCCACACCCCGCAAATCTCCACATTGCCCGCTATCCACCCTGTCATACGCCTTTTCCAAAAACCAAATCCCCAAAGACCTCTTTGCCCTTTCTAATACTTTTTCCTTTTTTTCACTGTAAACACCCGGTCCACACACCTCCCACTTTCCTAAAGCCTCCTTGCTATCTTACCTATTCTCCGCTTACCTTATTCTTTAATAATAACTCTACCCTACACTTTCCAGGTATACCAACAGACTTTTCCCTATAATTTTTGCACTCTCTTTTTCCCCTTTGCCTTTTACAAAAAGGGAAATATGCATGCTCTCTGCCAAACCCTGGGAACCC
>NW_026464978.1:0-14340 GCF_026875155.1 Cherax quadricarinatus
GGTAGGGGATTTCGGTGGGGGGAAATAAATGGGATTAAATCTGGAGTATCTGAGAGAGTTAGAGCAAAGGGAAGGGATAGCAGTAATGTTGAATGATCAGTTATGGAAGGAGAAAAGAGAATATGAATGTGTAAATTCAAGAATTATGTGGATTAAAGTAAAGGTTGGATGCGAGAAGTGGGTCATAATAAGCGTGTATGCACCTGGAGAAGAGAGGAATGCAGAGGAGAGAGAGAGATTTTGGGTTTGTGTGCAGCCAGCAGCAGCAGCCTGGTTAATCAGGCTCTGATCCACCAGGAGGCCTGGTCACAGACCGGGCCGCGGGGGCATTGACCCCCGGAACTCTCTCCAGGTATATGCTTCTAAACTGTTGTGCTCTGAGCACCTCTGCAACAACAGTGATTATGTGTGAGTGAGGTGAAAGTGTTGAATGATGATGAAAGTATTTTCTTTTTTGGGATTTTCTTTCTTTTTGGGTCACCCTGCCTCGGTGGGAGACAACCGACTTGTTGAAAAAAAAAAAAATAATGTACAGTCACTGAACACTTTCCTAGAACTGCTGCAGCTTGTGGAACTCTTTGAAACATTGGTATATGCAGAGGGGCACTTGACACTCCTCACACATAAAACGAGTGTCTCTGCGTGTTTGTGGGCATTTTGTGATATGTCCACATACAAAACACCTCTTCTGAGCACTTTTCTTGAAAGCAGTAGGAGGCAGTTGTATGGGGTAGTGATCACCAGGCCTCAAACGAGATGGCATGTGTTGGTAATTTCGTGGGCGTTGGTCTATTGCAGGTGTTGCTCCTTGGTACTTGACAATTATTTGTCTGATGAGTGACACACAAAATTCACCATAATTTAGTTTGTTGTTGGTCCTCAACTTGTATATGTTATAAGCATTTAGCATGGAAATACCAAGAAGATGGAAAAAAAGTTTTATATAGCACTTATAACTCTAACGTACATAATCAACAAACCCAATCTGCATGTCACATTTGTCCACTAAGTGCATATTGAGATTGTAGTCCATGACAGCTGCAGGTTTTAGAATGGGCTCATTGGTGTCTCTTTTGTGCCTGCCAGTGTGTGTGCCATTTCATTTCAGTGAACTGATGTCAAGAATGTGACATCACGTTTGTCATGCCACCGAAATGCCATGATGTCATTGGCAACAAAGGCCTGCACCTCACCTCTGCAAGTGCCAGCATCAAACCTAGGCATATGCTTACGATTGCCACGCACTGTGCCACACACGTCTGTCAGGTTCACTCGCAAGAAATCACTGAGTATGGGGCTTGCATACCAGTTATCAGTATATAATATATGCCCCTTACCAAGATATGGTTCTATCATTGTTTGAACCACATCACCAGAGATACCCAGTAACTTCCTGGTATCTTTCAATGTATTACTACCAGTGTACACAATGATATCCAAAACGAGACCACTTTTGCAATCACACAGTACAAATAACTTTATACTAAAGCGTTTCCTCTTGCTTGGTATGTACTGCCTGAATGAGAGTCTTCCTTTGAATAAAATCAAAGACTTATCAATAACAAGCTTCCTGAAGGGATAAAAATACATGCAACACTTTTGTTTCAGGTACATAAACACATTTCTGATCTTACATAACCTGTCGGTTCTGTTAGGCCTTGTTTTGTCTGAAAAAGTGTAACATACGTAACAGTATCAAATAACGATTTACTCCTATAATGTCACTAAAACCTGGGGTTGAAATCAGGCGTTCTGTTGACCAGTATGTGGTGACAGTGTGCTTATACACATGTGGCATAAGCATTATTGTGGCAATGAACAGGTACATCTCTGCCACAGTTGTGTCCTTCCACTGGTGTAGCCGTGATCTTGGTGAAAGAATTGTATTTGCCATGGTGTACTCATAGTATGTGTTGGTTTCCCTGACAATAATGTCCATCAGGGGTTCATCAAAGAATAACTGAAAGCATTCTAGTTCAGTGGCATTGTTCCTAAGTGTACAAGATGGCCGTATTCCACTTTGTGTTTCATCAAAGTCATGGGGATTGGGAATAAAACCGTCACCTTGCTGCCAATCCCAGATGCAGTCTGCTGGTGGGTTCTGGATATTGAAACATGGTTGTGGTTGTGCAGGTTGTGGTTGTTGTGGGAGTGTGGGGTTGGGTGAGGCTGGTTGTAGTTGTGCAGAGTCAGCAGCATCGGTAGTAGCGTGGCCCGCTGCTGGTGCCACATGACTCATGCCACTGCCAACATCACCACCACCATCACCTTCTTCCCCACACACATTACACATCCCCATTGTAACAATATCGTCATCTTCACTGTCAGGTCGTGGTGTAGGACCACGGGATGTACTCCCAGATTTACTCCTTTGCTTTGGAAGGGAATACAGCACACTACCAGAATGCATGCTGCATCGAACATACTGCCGTTTCACTGGCGAATATTCCCCCTCACTGTCGCTACTCAAGCTGCTGTCAATAACTTGGAAATCACTATCATTATCACTTTCGCTGCTCAGATCTGAGTCCTGTAAATGGGGAAATAGTTTCCTTTTTCGTCCTGGTACAGGTGAACGTGAATGAGATGTGCCAGCACCAGAGGTGGACGATTGTGGGTCATCGGGGTTTTCATCACTAATTACGTAATTCTGGGCACTGCTTTCGGTCACACCCTCTCCAAAGCCATGAAATTCACTTTCACTGGCACTTCCATCACTGTTAGAACTATCATTTGGGAACAGTAGACCTCCAATACGCCGAGGAGTGAGGTACTTTATACCGCGAGGCATGGTGAAAATGGACTACCAAGATGGCGTTCCCACAATGCACCACTGAGTCCCAGACTTTTTTCACAGGGTGCACACCCACCACTGAGACCCATTCTCTCTCATGTAGGCCTACCAGCTTTCTCCCGCTTGATTTGAAGCTGCTAGAATTTACGCGTATAACTATGTCCAAAACAGTGGCACGTAAGACGTATAAATACGGCCAAAACAGTCAAAAGTTTAATCTTTAAAAAAAATTGTGGCTCCTGCATAAAATGAGAAATTCATGAAGTATCAGTATAATGAACCCTCTTAATCAGAGAACATGATAAAGCAGCTAGGTCAGCAAATGGAAAAAGCCATTATCATTCATCTTTTCAAGTGAAAATGAAAATGTTTATTTTCTTGCATATTACAAAATGATTACAAAGAAAGCCACTAGCATGAAGGAATATGAACCCATAGAGATTAGCACAAACAATTATGCAAGTTAAACAGTATCTTGCCATGTAATACTTCATACTAATACAGTGGACCCCCGGTTAACGATATTTTTTCACTCCAGAAGTATGTTCACGTGCCAGTACTGACCGAATTTGTTCCCATAAGAAATATTGTGAAGTAGATTAGTCCATTTCAGACCCCCAAACATACACGTACAAACACACTTACATAAATACACTTACATAATTGGTCGCATTCGGAGGTAATCGTTATGCGGGGGTCCACTGTATAGTATTTACCAGTACACTAATATTGATATGCAGTAAATGTTCGTACAGGAAGCCGAGTCAGCTTGTGTGAACGAGGGAGCTCACTTGGCCTCGGTCCATGACCTCTCAGAGGATGCCTTGATGTGGGTCCTCACTCAGGAAAGTGCTGTTGATGATGCCTGGCTTGGCTTCAACAATTTACAGGTAGTACAGTATTAGTTCACCCTGTTAATTTATTGATGTGGAGTTAAAGCCTATTGATTACTCTAGACTCATTGAGGCTTCACATAATTTCACCTACAGGCAAGAATATTTTAATCCCTACAATAGGGATGGAAGTACTCTCGGCATATTTATACGTACTGAGAAAAATACACCTCAGTGTGTATGTCCTGTCTGATTTATTTGACTGTTCAACTGTTAGTCTATTAAATGGAGGGATTACTACCTCTTAATGGTTATAGTTATACAAATAACCCGCACATAAAAGAGAGAAGCTTACGACGATGTTTCGGTCCGACTTGGACCATTTACAAAGTCACACTTTGTAAATGGTCCAAGTCGGACCGAAACGTCGTCGTAAGCTTCTTTCTTTTATGTGGGGGTTATTTGTGTATCGTTCCAGTCATGGTATTGTGCCTTTTTTTGTTATTATTGGTTATAGTTATGTAAGATAAGAAAAAGATGGAATTTGTAAAACACTTGAACCTTTAAGGTGACACAGCACTTTTGATAATAAAAAAAGTTAGGGTGCAGCCATGCATATTAATAATTACAAGCAAAAAAATATAATAAATAAATTAATAATAATAATAACTCATATAATAAATTAACCCATGACTCCAGAAATATTAATACTATTATACAAAATTAAAAAAAAAACATTTAATTCATAATGTTCATGAACTTATCTAAAATTTTAAAATGTTAGGATCAAAATAATAATAAGAGTATTATAATTATTACAATTCAGAATTTGTTATATTAAAAACTAGCACTAAACCCACACATGTCACCAGAGTCAAAATAAATACAGGAGGGCCCCACTTTACAGCATTTCACTAATACAGCAGTTTTCAATTATACCCATTCTTCATTTATTCAGACTTCCTACAATAAATGTATTCACCACTCACTATAAGCTAAAGGTGAAAATATTTTAAGGTAAGTACTGTGTGTACTGTATATGTATTTTTTAGGCCTAGCACTATTGCACACTTAATATATGATGGTGTAAACATGTTATCAAGCTTTTACATGCATTTGAAAGTGAAAAAAGGCTATAATTCACTCTACAGCAATTTTTGCTTTACAGTCATAGCCCAGATCCTAACCTGCTGTATAAGCAGGGCCCCCTGTCCTTCACTATGATCAAACTGACAGCAAGTTGTGTATTGTCATCCTTGCACTCAGCTGTCTTATAAAGCTCCCTTATATAGTGCTGTCTTTGTAAATGCAATTAAAAAAGTACATTCAAAATTGAATAACATGTGGAAAAATCTTCCTAGTACATGCTAATAAATTTTTTATGGACTTTTTTTTACTGTATGAAAAATTGCACTACATAGAGGCACTTGTGAGTTAATTTTAGGGCTGCCTGAAATGCTCTACATAATCAGGGATTTTCACTAAGTATGCCAGTTATATCAACTAATCCTCTATAAATTAGATTATGTACTTTTTAGAAATAAAAATTATTATTCTCATGATAGAGCCAACAGGTGTACAAGTGGTGTGATGGGTGGCCAACCATGTACACTAACTGGGACAGAGATCAACCTAATGCTACCTCCAGCGACAACAACTGTGTCCGGGTGAATGTCCACAATGGTCGCTGGTCGGCAGAGAACTGTGAAGAAGTGAGGCCTTTCATCTGCAAGTTTTACAATGGTAAGTGTAAGATTACTGTATACAGTAGTGTAAGTAGGGTGGGAAGTATAGTGTCTGCACTCTGAAGGAGGATGTTACAGTCCTGATAATGGGAAGTATAGTATAGTGCTTGCACTGTGAAAGAGCAGTGGAGATGTTACAGTCCTAGAGGTGGGAGATGCATGCCTGCATTCTGAAGGATGGGTGAGGATGTTAGTCCTGAAAATGGGAAGTACATTTCCCTTCCACTCTGAAGGATGAGGAGGATGTTACAGTCCTGAAAAACTGGAAGTATAATGCCTGCAATCTGAAAGAGAGGTGGCAGTGTTAGTCATAGATTTAGGAAGTACAGTCCCTGCCCTCTGTAGGAAGGACAGGGATGTTACAGTTTTAGAGGTGGGAAGTACAGTGCCAGAACTCTTAAAGGTGGGAGGGGATGTTGCAGCCCTAGAGGTGGAAAGTATCCATCACCTTGGAGAACTGAAGGCATTCAGGCTTATTTCAAGGAAGTAAAAGCACTGGCCCATATCTTGTATAAAGACCCCCTCACCAGTATCAAGGAACCTTAAAAGATCCATAAAATAAACTTAAATGTGCACTTCTTAGGGAAGTGGAGAAGAATCCTTCTCTGTAAGACACATGTGTTGTAAGAGGTGACTAAAATGCTAGGACCCGGGGACTAGTAACCTTTTTCCTGTATAAATTACTAAATGTAAAAAAAAAAGTTTTTCTTTTTCAAATCACCTGCCTTGTGGGAAACAGCCAGTGTTTAAAAAATGCACTTCTTGGTGTGTATAACCTTTGTCTGTAATCTTTCCTCAACTAATTTCTGAATTTTCCTTGTGTGGCAGGGACAGTCCCAACCCCAGACCACCCATCATAGGTCACTGCCCAGATTCTCGCTGGCGGACCTTGGTGGTGGTTACTTGCTACCCTCATCTCACTGACCTGAAGTCCTGGAGTGATGCTAATTTTGGGGTAGGAACATTTCATACACTATTATTTTACATTACATATAAGGTTTATTGACAAATGCAAATCCAGGTTTATAAAGAAGGCTTTCTGGTTATTAGAGGGAGCTATGGGACTTGTCTTGAAGCAGCATTATCATCATTACAGGAAGGCCCTGTTTTATGGTTATGTTCCGAACCCCTGGCATAATCAGAAACCCATGGTGGGTGGAAAAGAGCACTTTTTCAATATTGAATGCATTTAAAAACACCTGATAATGTGTTTACATTCTCATATATTAAGTGCTCAACACAGCTAGGCATATAAAACGGATAAATGCACAGTGCATACAATACTTCCCCTTTTAAAATGTGGTGCTGGTTGCCCTGCTCTTACACAACTTTTGTGAAAAAAACAGCAGAAAAGCAGAAAAAGCCCCAAAACATAATGAACATTGGTTCAGTTGAAAACCACTGAAAACATGGAACATCAAAAAGAGGTTGCTGAATATGCGGGGCATTCCTGTATTTTTATTTAGGGGGCTTTGGGGAGCTTATGGATATTTGGCCCCTTTGCTCTGCCCTTGGTGTTGCCACTGCTTATTGACTGTACCTGCATTATAAAGCAGCAATTCCCCTTTATACAACTTTGAGTTCACTTTAATCTCTAAAATAGGGATTCAATAAATTCTCAATGTACTGTACTGCCTATAAAAAGAGTGAAAAACCACTTGGAGTATATATCCTTCTTGATTTTATATATACATGTACACTTGAAAGCACATAAAAGTCTGAAAATATCCAGAATTTTAAATGTACAGGGGAAAAACCCTTGACTTTGAGTTTAATTCGTTCCAGGAGCTAGCTCATAACTCAATTTACTCGTACATCAAATTAATTTTCCTCATTTAAATTAATTGAAAAACCATTAATTCTTTCCCTGCACTCTGGAGACGAGAAAAAATACTTAAATATGACGCTATTATCAACTGAAACGGCTTTTTATCTATCACAATTCATCAAATATGACATAATAATCAATATAAATTAGCACAGAAACATGAAAATATACTCTAGAATGAATATAATAGGCCAAAATATGGTGGCAGAGGCAGTGGCAGCAGCAGAAAGGTCTGCCATTTCTGTCTCAATTTGACTATAGTATCTTCCCATGCCCTTACTGTAAGGAAAACAGAGTATTTTTGAGGCTAACTACAGTAGATCACTATGGCCCTGGTTAGAAATAAGAAATTTGGCCAAATGACTAAAAAAATGCAAACAAGCACAAAGAGAACTGCCCCACAGGGATGTAAACATGTTTACTGCCAACTAGCAGAAGCAATCTGAATTATTATTACGTATGTATTATGCATTATTATTATTAATTTAGGGAACTAAAAGCTCTATCAATTTTTTTAAATTTAATTTATTATTATTATTAATTTAGGGAATGAAGCTTATCATTATAATAATAATAAAAATTTAATCATATTATACAGTGGGCCCCGCCTCACGATCAGCTCCAACTCGAACAATTATGTAAGTGTATTTTTGTTAGTGCTTTTGTATGTGTATTTTTGGGGTTCTGAAACGGACTAATCTAATTTAAAAATATTCCTTGTGGGGACAAATTCATACGGTAACGGTACCCGAACAGACTTCTGGAATGAATTAATATCGTAAGTCGGGGTCCACTGTTTATTAGTAGCATTGTATTATTATTTTTGTTAATTAATTTAGGGAACTGAAGCTCTATCATTATTTTATTATTATTATTATTTTAGGGAACTGAAGCTCTATCGTTATTATAATAATACAGTAGACCACCATTAAAGAATTGCGGCACAATTTTATGTAACACGTCGTATAATTAATTTAACATGGTTTCAGTGGGGGAAAGGAAAAAAAATTCTCTTTTTGCTCAAGGGGCCCACCTTGTTGTTTTAGCACCCGGGGAGCCATCCCCCACCACTCCCAGACACCACCTCACCATCCTGGCATTCCTAATTCATGTGTGTCCAGTCTTTCTATGCTATTAGGCAGCTGTGTTTTTTCAATTGTGTTATAATATATTAATTACTGTATCTTGTATCTGCCAAGCAATCATGACACCCAGTAGCCATACCTGTGTTGCTGAAAGTGGCACAAAGAGGTATAAGCACTTAAGTCTTGAATTAACAAAGATATTAGACAAGAGATAACCTGTAACCATAATGAAAATGTTTTCTTTGTACACAGAAAAAGAGGTTAACATGAGTTGGTGTGACTGAAAGACTGATTTTCTGAGTGACTTGACTGACTTACTGAATGGGCTTGACTGACTTACTGAGTGACCCCGACTGACCCGAATGACTTGATTGACTTACTGAGGGACTTGACTGTAATAATATTATATTATTATTATTGCTGAGATGAAAAAGAGAATGATTTCCATAGAATTAAAGCATGAAAACATAGATAAACAAGCGAGGTGTCCAGGTTTTGAGTTGAGGGGGAAGAGGGAGGGGGGAGCTGGTTTGTAACGCAAATGTTGGCTCGTAACTCAGAGCCAAAAATTGACCCCGGGGTGGCTCGTATCTCAAAAAACTCGTAAGTTGGAACACTCGTAAGTCAAGCTTCCACTGTACTTGTTGAATTATGAATATTTTAAAGTATTTTTTAACCACCGATATCAGCAATTTTCTCAACTAGTCAAGGTTACAGTATTCAAATTCAAATTTTTATTTCTTTTGCAAAAACAGAAATAATGTATAGTTTACATGTAATAAAACTTGTTAGGCACAAAAGAATGCCCCTAGTATGTAATGGATTTTGGGGAAAAACTAATTTTAATGCTTTTAAGACTACTTAAGAGTTAGACAAACTATTAATTAGGATTTCTTATGCAGTTAAAATACAGTTATAATAGTATTTATAATAACTGATATAACTGTATGTAATTATTTAACCCCTTGACTGTCGCAACCCCCAATCCTGAGGTGTCTCCTGGGTGTCGCAAAAATTTAAAAAAAAAAAAAGTTATTTTTTCTTATGAAATGATAGAGAATCTTTTCCCGATTGTTAATGACAACCAAAAAAAAAGAACTTTTATGAAAAACTGATGGAATAACGCTCTTGCGAAGTTAGCGACCTCCGGCAATATTTACAAATCGGCGATTTCGCCCACTTTGAGCCCTATTTCGGCTAATTCCATTGTTCCAGTCGACAAACTCATACTATTTCTTTAGAACTCTGTTTTTTTCTATCGATTGAGTACAAGAAACTGCCCATTTACCGATTTTTAACTACCCAATAACGTGGTCAGAAATTTGCAATTTGGCCAATTTCACGAAAATTAAAAAACATGACAATTTTAAAATAAGGTCCAGAATGAACAATGCAAAACATTTCCCGGCTCTAAAATAACATTTTCTTTGTTCATCAGTCACGTCTCCAGGCCCTTTGATATTACTCTTGCTTTCTATTTTGAATTTTTATTCAAACAAAAATAGAAGATTTATTGTTATGCAGACTACTGCAATATTGTAATAATTGTATAATGTCAACCCATTCATGACTGCATATTAGAATGGCCAGTTGGACATTTATTGGACAATGACATCATTTGTTTACTTTTGAACATCGGCAAAAATCAAAACATTTCCCCTACTTTGAGCTCCATTTCCAGGTTCTTTTTATAGTAAAATCAATCAAATCACCTCTATTTCTATTAATATGTTTTTCATTCTATCAAATGAGACAAGAAAACGAGAATATAACCATAAATACTATACGAAAATAGACCACAAAGTTGGGGCATTTTAATTAAAAAAAAAAACTTCAGAGTTTATTTTTCTCATCATGCGCTGTGTGCTCCAGGATTTTTTTTATATGGTTTCACACTGACCACACAGCCCATTCTCAAACATGTGGGCCTACCAGCTTTCTCCTGCTTGATTTGAAAACTGCTAGAATTTATGGGGTATACATACGTCAAAACGGTACCTCATAAGACATATATATACGACCAAAACATTCAAAGGGATAATGTATTTACCTCTGAGATATTTCCTACCATTGTTTTTCCATCTTGATCTTGTATAATATAATATTTTTAAAAGGCACAGTGATAAGCTAATAGAAGGCCTTTGTATGATCCATTCAGGTTTACCACTGATAATAATTTAATACAGTAATGTAATTATACAATCACTTCCAATAGGTAGTAGGTAGTAGGTAGTAGGTTGGTAGACAGCAACCACCCAGGGAGGTACTACCGTCCTGCCAAGTGAGTGTAAAACGAAAGCCTGTAATTGTTTACATGATGGTAGGATTAAGATAAGATAAGATAAGATTTCGTTCGGATTTTTTAACACCGGAGGGTTAGCCACCCAGGAAACCAAGAAAGTCAAGGCGTCATCGAGGCTGTCTAACTTATTTCCATTGGGGTCCTTAATCTTGTCCCCCAGGATGCGACCCACACCAGTCGACTAACACCCAGGTACCTATTTGTGCTAGGTGAACAAAGGGCAACAGGTGTAAGGAAACGGTGTCGGAATTTCCACCCGCCGGGAACGAACCGGGCCTCCGTGTGTGAAGGGGAGCTTTAGCCACCAGGCCACTGGGCCTGTCTCATAAATATGCAAGATTACAGGTACGTCTTGCTACTTCTACTTACACTTAGGTCACACTACACATACATGTACACGTTTTTTTATACACACTCGTCTGAGTTTTCTTTGATTTTATCTTAATAGTTCTTGGTCTTATTACTTTTCCCCTTTTTATCCATGGGGAAGTGGAATAAGAATCTTTCCTCCCTAAGCCATGCGTGTTGTAAAGTCAACTAAAATGCCGGGAACAATGGGCCAAATAACCCCTTTTTTCCCGTAAAGATTACTAAAAAAAAAATAAGAAGAAAATTGTTAAAGTGGGAAGTCTGAATATGCGTGGATGTTGTGCAAATGATAAGAAAGAGATGATTGTGGATTTTTATGAATGAGAAGAAACTGGGTTCCTGGCTTTAAGTGAAACAAAGCTGAAGGGGGTGGGAGAGGGTTTCAATGGAGAGGAATAATTTGGGGTTGGTCAGGGGGTTTTAAATCGAGTTAGAGCTAAAGAAGGAGTAGCAATAATGTTGAAAAAATAAGCTATGGCAGGGAAAAGAGGGACTACAAATGTATAAATTCAAGGATTATGTGGAGTAAAATAAAGATTGGATGTGAAAAGTGGGTTATAATAAGCGTTTTATGCACCTGGAGAAGAGAGAAGTTTAGAGGGAGAGAGAGATTCTGGGAAATGTTGAGTGAATGCTTGGGGAGTTTTGAATCAAGTGTGAGAGTAATGGTGGTTGGGGATTTCAATGCTAAAGTGGGTAAAAATGTTATGGAGGGAGTAGAGTAGGTAAATTTGGGGTGGCAGGGGTAAATGTAAATGGGGGAGCCTTTAATTTAGCTATGTGTAGAAAGAAATTTGGTAATAAGTAATACAAATTTTTTGAAAAAGGGATAAATAAATATACAAAGGTTTTTATGTAGCACGTAATGAAAGTAGTTTGTTAGATTATGTATTGGTGGATAAAAAGGGTTTATGGGTAGGCTCCAGGATGTACATGTTTTATAGAGGGGCAACTGATATATCGGATCATTATTTAGTTGTAGCTACAGTTAGAGTAAGAGGTAGAAGGGAAAAGAGGAAGGTGGCAAAAACAAGTAAGAGGAGGTGAAAGTTATAAACTAAGGGAGGAGGAAGTTCGGGCGAGATATAAGCGACTATTGGCAGAAAGGTGGGCTAGTGCAAAGATGAGTTTGTGGGGGGGTTGAGGAGGGTTGGAAAGTTTTAAAATGCAGTATTACAATGTGGGGGAGAAATTTGTGGTTATAGGAGGGTGGGGGGAGGAGGAAAGAGGATGATTGGTGGAATAATGAAGTAAAGGGTGTGATAAAAAAAGAAAGGTAGCTTACGAGGATTTTAACAAAGCAGAAGTTTATAAGATGAGCAGAGTTATGGAGAGTAAAAGAAAGGTGAAGAGGGGTGGTGAGAGAGTGCAAAAGGAGAGCAGAAAAAAAAGAGTGGGAGAGGCACGTCAAGAAATTTTAATGAAAATAAGAAAAAATTTTGGAGTGAGTTCAAAAAGTTAAGAAAGCCTAGGGAAAGTATGGATTTGTCAGTTTAAAAACAGAGTAGGGAGTTAGTAGTGGGGAGAGGGAGGTATTAGGTAGATGGCGAGAATATTTTGAGGAACTTTTAAATGCTGGGAAGAAAGGGAGGCGGTAATTTCATGCACGGCCAGGGGGTATACCATTTTAGGAGTGAAGTAGAGCAGAATGTAAGTGTGGTGGGGTTACGGGGAGGCATTATGAATGAAGGGGGTTAAGCAGCTGGAACTGAGGGATCATGAAAGAAATGTTAAAGGGGGGGGGATATGTGTGGGGTGGTTGGTACTTTGTTTAATAAAGGGATGAAAGAGGGGAAGGTACCTAGGGATTGGCGGGGAGCATGTATAGTCCCCTTTTTTTATAAGGGAAAAGGGACCCAAAGAGATTGTAAAAAATTATAGAGGAATAAGTTTACTGAGTATATCAGGAAAGTATACGGTTGGGTTATAATTGAAAGATTAGAGGGCAAGACAGAATGTAGAATTGAGGATGAGCAAGGAGGCTTCGAGTGGGTAGGGGATGTTAGATCAGTGTTTACATTGAAGCATATATGTGAACAGTTTTTGATAAAGGTTGGGAAGTTTTTATTGATTTTGGATTTAGAAAAGGCATTGTAAGTGGATAGAGGAGGCAATGTGGCAGATGTTGCAAGAAAAATGAATAGGTGGTAAGTTACTAATTTCTGTAAAGAGCTTTATGGGAAAAGTTTTAGGCTAAGGTTTTGGGTGTGTAAAGAGAGGGGGAAAAACTTCCCGTAAAAGAGGGCTTAGACAGGGATGTGTAAGGGGCACCATGGTTGTTTAATATATTTATTGATGGGGTCGTAAAAGAAGTAAATGCTTTGGGGTGTTCGGGAGAGGGGTGGGATTTAAATGGGGGGGATCAAATTCAAAATGGGATTACACAGTTCTTTTTGCTGATGAAAATTTTTGGCTTATGGGAGATTTCTAAAGAAAATTGCAAGGTTAGTGAATGAGTTTGAGAATGTGTGTAAAGTAAAAAGTGAAAGTGAACATAGAAAAGAGTTTAAAGGGGAGAGGGTATCAATGATTTAAGATTAGGAAAAATTAGATATCAATTGGGAGGAGGAGTATGGAAGAAGTGAATGTTTTCAGATTTCTTGGAGTTTCGTTTCGGGAGATGGATTATGAAGGATGAGGTTTAAACATAGAATTGATGAGGAAAAAAGGTGAGTGGTGCGTTGAGGTATATGTGGAGTCAAAACGTTTTTTCTATGGAAGGCAAAGAAGGGGATGTATGAAAGTATAGTAGTACCAACACTTTATATGGATGTGAAGCTTGGGGGGTAAATGCGCAGCGAGGAAAACGTTGGAGGAAGTGGAGTTGCAGTCTAAGGGCAATGTGTGGTGTAAATATTATGCAGGAAATTCGGGAGTGTGGAATTAGGAGAGGTTTTGGAGTTAATAAAAGCATTAGTCAGAGGGAGAAGAGGGGTTGTTGAGGTGTTTGGTATTTAGGGAAGGATCAAAGAGTAGAATGACATGGAAAGCATATAAATCTAAGGGAGAAAGAGGGTAGGGGTCATCCCCGAAGGGTTGGAAAGAGGGGGTAAAGGAGGTTTTGTGGGTGAGGGGCTTTGGGCTCCCGCAAGCTGCATGAGCGTGTTAGATTTGGAGTGAATGGTGGAGAATGGGTACTCGGGCCTGACGTCTGTTGGATGTGAGCAGGGAAATTAGTGAAGGGATTCAGGGAAAACCCGGGTTTTTTTCATATAGTCGGACTTGAGTCATGGAAATGGGAAGTACAATGCCTGCCTTTAAAAGGAGGGGTTGGGATAATTTGGGAGTTTGGAGGGATATTGTGTATACTTAACGTATAGCTTCTAAACTTTTTTCGCCCCCCCAAAAACGGGGGGGGGTTTTTGGGTATTTTTTTTTTTTTTT
>NW_026464979.1:0-13545 GCF_026875155.1 Cherax quadricarinatus
AAAAAAGGTAAATTATATTATATACACACACCCCTTTTTAAAAATGGAAGAATATACACCCACAATTTTAATCTCAATAAAAATAAAACATCAACCAAAAAAATTCAAACGCAGAACATCATTGTATGACAGGATTTACACGAAAAAATTTAGAGAATCACTACATGTACCTCGACTTTAAAAACAACCTATGTAAATATTTAATAAAACCAAGACTATTTTTTTTCATATTGAAACATATCAAATGGGTTTTCCCCACACAAGGAGGGGGGAAAAAAAAAGGAAACCCCCTCATTGAATCCCAAACAGGTACACCCCTACCAAAAATAAATCCTAGTTTTAAGATCAACTTTTAAAGCGGCACAAAATCCTAATCCCCCTATTAAAACCCAAATTAAACACCCTTGACTGTCATTTTCGTCACATTAACGTGTGCAAAAGTATTACAATCCTTTTTTAAAAGGAAGTACCGTTTTAAAGGAAAATCATTGTTTATTTTTTATTCTCAAGAAAAGTAAGCCCAAGGACTAAAAGGGGGAAAGTACTTGCAACTAAGTTTAAAAATACAAAAAAAAGCATCATCCTTACTAACGTACTCTTAACACGTTTTTTTCCTTGTTTATTTTTTTTTTTTAAAACCCCTTCTCAATGTCTTTAAAAAAGGGATTACAGTTTCACTGGCAGTATCATTTTTGACATGTTCGTATTGCTTGACCAAAAAAAAGCCATAAAACCCGTTTGAAGCCCCCTATCCTCGATAGTGGTGCAAAAAATACCCAACCAAAATATGTAAATCAGGCATTCCGGGTTTGTGATTATGTATCCAAGGTACTGATCGCCTTTCAATTTTCTGCGGAAAATAACCTTTTTCATAAAAATATGCTCTCATTTAGTCCCCCTCCTCACCTTCCCACTGCTGCCTAACCTTACACCCCCCCCCCTCCCAATAAAGGGCCCCCTTCCTTGCCCCCCCCCTTTTCCCCTTAAAAGCTGGACAGAAAAAATTACGATAACCATCGAAAAATTTGATTCCATCTTCCCCCATATTTAAACCATCCTACACCTTTGTCCAAAAAAACCTCGCTGCTAACATTTTATCCTCAATGCCCTGAAATCTGCCCCATACCCCCAAGAAAAATGCAAATAATCTCCTAAATACTCAAAGCCCCGCCCACTTCGCTTGCTCCCCCTAACTCCCTCGGGGAAAAGATCTAAGAAAAGACCAACCCCCCCCAACATCCTTTTACCCCCCATCCAGCTTCACCCCCAATCCCAAGTAACAAAAAATTTCCCCTGTTTTGCAGTTTTCCCTCCCAAAGAAAAACGTTTTCCCCTCTTCCAACCCATTTTGCACTGTGCTTTGCCCCCCCCATTAAAAAGGTTTTCACCAAAATCCCTAAAACCCTTTTGGGGGTCCCAGCGCCGAACTCCCCCCATTGACCCCCGTTTAACATGGGTATCTGGACCCCCCTGAATAACCCCTTCCCCCCACCCCCCCACCACGTGTTTACCCTTTAAACCTTTTTTTCCCCCCACGTCAACATGAAACTTTTACTCTTCACCTTTTTTCAAATCCCACCACTCCCCCGTTTTTAGCACCCTCACCCCTTCCACCCCAACACCCCCTCTCCCCCCCCACCCTTATTACCTCTGCTTAATTTTAAAAAGCCCCTTTCCCTAGGGCCCCAAGGCCAAAAAAACCTGTCCCCCCCTTTCACCCCCGTCATGACCCCAAATTTTTGGACAACCCGGCCCCCCCCAAAAAACCCCACACAAAAACCTTTAAACCCTCCTCTGTATTTCCTGTATACCTGCACCCCCAAAAGGGAAACACCTCCGACACCCCGACCTTACTATTTCCCACCGGTTTTTACCAACCCCTTGCTGTAACGCCCCCCTTCATGACCCTCAAACCTTTAACTTGCCTATAACCCTACTCGTGACTGCTTTTTGAGGTTTAATGCCAATTCCTGCAACTGCTTCATATACCATATCCCACACACCCCAAATTTGCACAAACCCTCCCTCCATCTCCCCCCCCAATCTCCCCCCAACCCATGTTCCCACTTCCAATAACCTGATTTGCTAAATTAAAAAACCATTCCCGAAAAATTTCCCCAAAACCCTTATGACCTCCCACCCTTTTAAAGCCTCCCCCCGTAACTAAAATTTTATCATCCCTAACCTTATGCCCCAACTTCCCCCCCTACCCCCCCAATTCCTCCTCCACAGCCTCAAAAAAAGCCCAATCCCAACTGTGCCCAAATCCTTCCCCCCTTTTCCAACCCCTACCCCCCCCCCAGTTTACTTAACCCAAATTTTTTCCCCCCCCTAACAAAGTCCCCCCAATACCCCCCAAAAATTTTTCTCCAATCCCCACAAACCAACGGCATATCTCCCAAACCCCCCCCCTCCCCCTTTCAAAAAACCCCACCCATTCCTTTTCATTCGCCCCCCGGCCCCCCCCCTTTACCTATTTTCCCAACCCAAACCTGCCCCCTAACTTCCCAAAAATTTTTGAAAACCAACATTAGAAACCATTATTCCCCCCTTCCCCCCCCTCCCATTTTCCCCAAAAAACCCCCATTTCGGGGCCCTTTTCTGCCCCTTTTCAAAATTTCGGACCCCCGGCCCCCAACCCCCGGGCAAAAAAACTTATCCCTCTATTGTTTTCCCCCTCCCCAAACCCAACCCATTTCCCCCCTTCTCCCCCTTTCCCGCCCAACAATCCTCCCCCGGCCCCCCCCCCTGCGGAAACCCTTTTCCCTTTTTTTCAAAACCCCCCTCCCCCCCTTTTTTTTTTAAAAAATTTTGTTTTTTTTTTTTTGTGGTTTTCCCCCCTTTTTTATTTCCCCCCCCCCCCCCTCAAGTCTTCCTTGAATTTTGGGGGGTACTCCCCTTGGGGTTTTCACCTTTTGTCGCCCTAAAATTCCTGCCTGACCCTGAGTGCATAAAACTTTCATTTTGAAATCCCCACTAAAACCCCAATTCCCCCATAACTCCTTCCACTCCCTCCCTACCCCCCCCACATAACAATAATAAAACTGACCCTCAAAAAATTTCTGCAATCCAAACCTTCAGCGTCCCCGTTCCCCCCTCTTCTAAAAAATTCTAAAATTTTTTCCCCCTTTGCCTGAAAACTCCCCCAATTAGAAAAATTCCACCTCCTCACCCCTAGCCTCCCAAAACCCTTTCCACCATGACTGAAAAAAGACCCCTTGATCTTCCTCCTGTAAAAGCCTAACTTTTTAATTTCCATAGTTTGATATTTCTGGATACCATCCCCCCTAAGGTGAAAACACTGCTCTGGGGTCGAAAAAACCTAGTCTACCGTTCTAAATCTCTCCCTCCTATCCCCTGCCTCAATAAATCCTATCCAACCTTGCCCCTTTAACCTCCGTACATGGGTATGCAACCTGATACCCCCCCTGCCGACCACATCACCCCCCCCGACATCACACAATGATCCCTTAAACACCCAACACGCACCCGCCCCCTGGACTACGTTAATGCCTAATCACAAAATTTCCAATTTTTACCTAAAATTTCGCTATGGAGGAAAAACCCCAAATTGTATAAACAAAACGCCCCCGAACAAATTGATTTTACCCTTTCATTTACCTCGCGGGCATTTAAAACTCCCCAAAAACATCCCTACTCTCCCCCCACCCATCCCCCAAAAACCCTCCCCCCCCCCCCCTCCCCCCCCCCATGACTCGCAAGGGGGACGGGTCTCTTTACAAAAACAGCCCTCCCCCTTTAAAAAAGCGTTCCCCAGTTACAAACAACTTTATCCTCTAAATCTCAACTCACACCTGTTTATAGTTATGCCCCTTTGGAAACAAACATAACACATCCCTTTTGAGGCCCACTCCAACCACCCCCTTTTTACTTCTCTTTGGGCCCATTAGCTTTTATCGTTACCCCTGAATGGTAAAAAGGAAAGGGGGGCCCTTCCTCTGTGCCGCTGGGCTTGCCCCACATTTTCCCTTTTCAATGCTCCCTTTTCCCTTATTACTCTTTTTAATAAGCCCCCCTACCCCCCCTTGTCTCTCCCCCGTTTTTCCCGTACTCCCCCCCTGTGGGGCTTGCGGCCCCTCCCCCCTGCTTTCTTACCTGGTCTTTTGCCCCGGGTTAAAACTTTTTTTAGCAACCCCCCGGGGCCCCTTCCCAAGCTGCCCCCAAAGCCTCTCTTCCTCAGGTACATCCTCCCCGGGTTTCCTCTGCCCTACAAATGTACCTTTCCCGTATTCCCCGTACTTCCGTCTTCTAATCCGCCCTTGCAATTGCTGCTTTTCATGGGCCTCCCTCCCTGTCTCTTAGCAAACCTCCCCCAAGAATTCCTGGGCATGACTCCAAAGGACCCTCCTGTTCGACTCCACCCTTCCTCCCCACCCCAGGCGTTGGAGTAGGATCTCCCTCCTCCACGGGAGTGTCACGTCCCCATTGTTCATCCTCCTCCCCACCTCCTCCTCCATAGGGGAGTCCCATCTTCGCCGCCACCAACCATCGTTTGTGGACGTCCTCCACCGGGGCTGACACCCCCGGGGGAACTCTCGTGCACATTGCGCTGTATTTTGGTCATAAGAGCCGCAAAAACGACACGTTCTCCTTTGCCCCACATACGACACATTACCCGATTTCGGTGCCCGTCAACGACTACAAGGTAAGGCGTCCTTTTTAAGGGGATTTGATGTTTATGACCTTTCGGGGGGCCCTCATATGGTCCTCCCGCCCTTTCCCCTCTGGCTTTTATGAAAGACTCCAATTTCTAAAAACTTTCCCCTATACCAAACTTTTTAGCCCCAAAGGGGGACATTCCTACTCGTCCCCCGTATTAAGTAGTCGTCTGATGCCCCATCCTCGTCGAGTTTAGGCACATTCGGCGTTTCCCGGTACTCCTCCACCACACTGCTGTAGAAGCTAGTCCTCAGGAATTTCCCACAAATACTCGTTTCATCCCATTAAGGGCCACACCATACAGTTCCTCGTTAGGGATACCATATAAATCCCTAATAATTGCAGGAAGAATGACGTTCATCGTAGCAGGGCTCAGAGTACCCCTCAACAGCTCAATGCAGACTGTGTTAATCCTCCTGCCGGTGTACTCCGCCATGTCTGAATAGTGAAAACTGCGCAGAAACCAGGTGTAGTGGGAGCTACTGCGCAGTGCGTCCGCACGGCCCATCAGCGATGCGAACAAATGTGGGGATTGGAATTGTGTAATCAGGAATAAGGATGTGGAACCGAGAGGGGCAGGGTGTGTGCTTGGGGTATTGAGGGATTTGTTGAGGGATGCCGGGGTTTATGACATAGTCAGGGGCGATGGGTGGAAAGTAGAGCACACGTCTATGCGGAGGGGTTATGCTGCCAGGTTAGATCGTATATATATAACTCGAGATATAACAGTAGAAGGGTGTAATGACGTTTAGATTTTAGGTTTTTTCGGACCATCGTGCCGTTTGGCAGAGGATGGCATGGGAAAAGGGATGGTTCGTAGGTATGTGGGTTATTGGAAAATGAATGTGAGGCTACTTCAGGGAGAGGGGGAGGGGTTGTTTTTAGGGAATGGTGGAAGCAACTATGGGAGGCTCCCCAACGAAGAGGAGGATATCTTGGAATGGGGGGGAGAGAAGCACGCTAAATTGCAGATTAGGGAGTATTACCAGCATAGAGGAAGGGATGAGGCGAGGTGGGGGTATGGTTTACAGAAATAATTTAAGGGGCAGCTAAATGATTGTTATGAAGGGGGAGGGGGGGGCTAGACAGGGGAGACATAGAGGTTTTAAGGGGAAGATTGAGGGATATACAAAATTCTCGTTTTGATGCGATACGTGTGAGGGAGGTTTTAGAGGAGGGTTCTATGGGGTGGACAAACCGTCAGGATGTGTTTTGAGGAAAATTTAGGAATAGGCAACAGATGACCACGATTAATGGGATTAGAGGTGTTGTTAAAGGGGGGGGGGGGATATAGGGTGGGGCAGGTATTAGTACCCCGATGAATGGGGCAATTATGCTGATTATTGGGGTTGGGAAAATTTTAAACAGGGGGAGGGAGGAGAGGGAGGGGAGGGAGAGATTTTGGGAGAAGGATTCGAGGTATTTTAGGGAGGAGGAGAGTGCGGTAATAGAGGGTAGGATCAGTGAGGGGAGGTGGAGGAGGCGATAAATGGGCTTGAGTGGGGGGAAAAGCGCGGGCATTGATGGAATTCCTAATGATTTCTATATTACACATTGGGATTGTATGAAGGAATGTCTGGTCCGGTTGTTTAACTGTATGAAGGAAAGGGGAGTGTTGGGGGAAATCGCAGGGCCCCGGGGGGTAGTAGTTTTGGGTCTAAAAAGGGAGGGGGGGGGGAAGACCTTGGGTGCTTATAGGGCGATCTCCCTCATGTGTGCAGATTATAAAGTTTTTGCGAAGGTTTTTAGGAAACCGTATGAAAAGGTGCTTGACCGAGTCCTACTTTAGAGGACAGGGGTGGGATTCCGGGTTTCAAAGTATGCGTGAGGGGCATGGAAGAATTAAGGATTTTGTGGAGGGTAGACAACGGGGGGGGATCTTGGGGATTGATTGGAAGCAGGCTTATGACAGTGTTAGATAGATATATTTTGGGTGGTGTATTTTAAAAAAACAGGGTTTTGGTGATGAGATTGTGAGCTGGGCGACTACTTTGTATACGCCTGCAACGGTCAGGGTTCGGGTTTAATGGGAAGTTAGGGTTTCCCAGTGCAGATGGGGATGGGTTTGCGACAGGGTTGCCCTTGTCTAAAATTCCTTTTTGCATGCTGCAGGCCCCTTTTTATAGGCTTATAGAGGAAGGAGTGTGGGAAACAGGGAGAGGTGGGTCCTGGGAGATGTGGTATTGTGGGGTATGTGGATGACACCACATTTTTTGGTAGGAAGGGAAATAGGATTGGGGAATGTGGGACGTATAACAGAAAATTTTTGGTGGGGCGACAGGGATGAGGGTTAATGGAGCAAAGTCAAAGTTATTAGAAGTAGGCATGTGGGTGGGGGGGGTTGGGGGAACAGTATGGGTGGAACGTAGTGGATAGAATTAAGATTATGTGGGGTTGTGTATATGGCGGAGCTGGGGAGGCACAGGAATAAATTCCAAGGATGTAGTGAGTTGAGCGATGGGTAGGATGCGGGGTGGAGGCTGGGATGTAACATTGCAGCAGAGGGTGGTGGTAGTAAATACACTTGTGTACAGTAAAGTGTGGGCGTGGCAGAAATATATCCCCTGAGGTCGTGTGTTTTCAGGAACTGGAGAGGGTGTTTTGAGGTATGTGTGGGGTTATGGGAAGCCATGGCTAACGGAAGGAGGTGGTGATGATGGGCGTGCGGCAGGGTGGGCTGGTCTTTTTACCTTTGGACACACGAGTGAAGGCAGTTGTATGGAAGCAGCGATACTTGAGGGTGGGGGGGGAGAGGGGGTAGAGGGTGGGAGAGGTCATGAAGGATGTGCGAAAAGGGTTTGGAAGGGAAAGGCATTTACTGGAGTGTGAAGATATGGTGCGAAATTTGTTGGCAGTAAGGGAAGCAAAAAAAAGTAAGGGTAAGTGGGCTTGGGAGGCAGGTAGGCAGGGAAACAGTGATACAGGGAGTAGTTTACATACCCAATGTTTGATTGAGGGGGCTTTGGGAAGACTTTCGGAAGATCAGATTAAAGCCAAGGGTTTGTGAAGTGGTTTATAGATTTTTTTATGGGAATTCTAGCTAACAAGGTCAGTTTCTATATAGAATGGGTTATGGAGGTGCTGGCACTTGTTTGCATTGTGAGGAAGAGGGGGACGGCTTTTCATGCCATATATTTTTGTGAAACCTTGGGGTTTTGTTAGGGGATGGTTAGCGAGAGTTCTGGGTATAGTGGGCGGGAGGGGGGGGAAAAAACATTTCGACTTTGAGGGCTTTGCATTTTGATGTGGGAGGGGTTTCCCAAGGACATTCGGAGGGCAGTGATGTATGTATGGCAGATTTTTTTTATGTGTCTTGGTGCATGCGGGGGGGTGGGGGGTGATATAGGGTGCGGGCGCTTGCTGCGAGTGTGTATCGTACAGTATGCAGAAATAGGCTACTATAAGGGAGGTGTGGGTAAATAGTTTTCCTTGGGTTATCGAAATCTGTCGGTAGGTGTAATGTTAGGGTTGGGTGTAGTTTTTGAGCTGGATTGGGCTGGTTCTCCCTAAACTGGCATTCTTGTTCTTTTTTGAGATTAGTGGAGGATGGAAGGTGGAATAAAAGTGTGTGGTAGTGGAGCATATGGGTGGGAAAGTCGTTAGGAATGGGGGGGGGCGAACTGGTGGACATTTGGCTAAGAGACGGGTTTTTTTGACTTTTGACGTCAGGTACGAACTTGAGCATGGAAGGGAACGTGAGTTTGTGTTTTTTAATACAGTAGCATGGGGTCAGGGGATGGCAGGGGGTGGCTTTTTGAAGTGTCTTTTGCCAGGTTGGTTTGGTTAATGATTGAGGTTGTACTGCCCGGTACATGTTTTATTAGGAGCCATAAGTTTATATTGTGTAAATTAGTGCTGACAGAGTAAGTCTGATATTGCTCTGGAAACATTGTTAATAAATATAGATATCTTGTTGAACATAATACATAAAAATTTGGGAATATGTATTTAGTGAGTGAGTTACAATTTCTTGGTACTGTTAACCATATTAGTTGGTATTCTTCACTTTGTCAATAATTACTATCTATATATCGTTATAAGGTTTTTATATTAGTTCTTTTTTTATACGTTTTAAGTGAACAAAAAGTAAGGTGTTTTTGACCTAGTGCAAGTGGCATTTATCTTGCAAATAAAAAGGAAAGGGGAAATGGTTTAAAATAAATATGATTGGATCATAATGAAATTTTCATTGGTATATGTTTACACTGTATTTAGAAGACGGGAAGGATTGTGAGGATTGTCATATATGTATTAATTCTTATGTAAATTTCATGGAACTCAGGGTGATAAATAATGTACACCTTTTTTGGGCGGAAAGATAAGGGATTGATTTTATTATGTTATTGTAATGTAATTTGATTGATGGAAAAGTATAATCGGGTTTTTTGCTATGGAGTAAAGAGATGAAAAGCATAGGGGATAGGGGATATTTTGTAAGCACAAAGATGAATCGCAGTATGCAATTAGAAAATGTAACATTTTTATTTATCTGTGGCGGGGAGACGATAAGGGGTTTTTCATATTCCTTTGTTATTGTACCTTAATGTATTTTTAAATTTTAATGACTGATGGAGGTTATGAGTGGTGACGGCAAGACACAGTTACTAGGCATGTGGGGGGGGGGTGGGAAAGAGTCAGCGGTAGTGTATTAAAACCACCACCGTGGCACGATATTGATTTTTTATCATGGGTATATGGGGGGTTAGGGTGTGGATTGGTTTCTTTGGTGGATGTGTTGCCATCATGTTCAGACTTTTCTTGTATTAAAAAGTCAGCCTTTTAGATGGCTGGATTGTGTTTTATACATGTTTACAATGAGTCCTTAATGCTCTAATAAATGTATAAGAGATGTCAATGAGTATACTCAGGTGAAAGTGGTATGTTTTTCAAAGGGGGGGGAGTGTCAGCATTACTAAGTGGGGCTATCGTTTTTATTATAAGACCATTTTTTCACGTGAAGCACGGTACATAAAAGTAGTGTTTGATTGGAGTGCAGCAGCCAATTCTGATGTCATTATATAAGTGCTTCTTCGGTATTTGTGTAGTCACTGCAGATTATCGTTTTACTGCCTGTATCTTGTTACATATTGATTATGTTCCCATATAATTTTGTACCTGAGTTTAAATAAAATATAAAAAAAAAAAAAAAAAACTAATTACAGAATGGCATATGGATAATTAAAGGCTCAGCTCCGCAAACTCAGTAAGACACCAGAATTGTTGACTGCCTATAATGATATAATTACTGAACAGTTAATTAATAAATTTATAGAAGAGGTACTTCCTGAGCAAGCCAAAATTTATGGTCGCTATTTGCCACATCACGGAGTGAAGAAGGATTCTAAGACCACTCCTCTGAGGATTGTGTTTAATTGTAGTGCCAGGAGTAACAAAAATATACCTAGTTTAAATGACTGTTTGATGACAGGTCCGTCGTCCAACGGAAAAAATTAGGATATATCTTATTAAATTCAAGGTGAAGAATTATGCCTTTACAGCTGACATAAGTAAAGCTTTCCTAAGAGTGGGTTTACAAGAGACTGACCGGGATTGTACCCACTTCTTATGGCCTGAGAATCCTAGTGACCCACTTAGCCCTCTGAAAACCTTTTGCTTTAGGAGCGTATTATTTGGTGCTACATCCAGTCCGTTCCTACTTCAAGCGACGATAAATGCACACCTTAAATGTACGGGAAGTCCATTGAGTAAAGTAATGAGCAAACAATTTATTGTGGGACAATTTCCTGGGTGTCACGTCAACTGAAGAGGAACTGTTAATGACTTACGGAGAGGCTAATAAAATTAATGCAATGTTGTAAAATATGCCTCTGAGGGATTGGAATAGTAATTCATCCAAATTAAAGGACAAAATAAGTAAGATTACCCTGGAGATGAAGTACCAAAATGTAGTAATGTATTGGGATTAACTTAGGATACTGAGAGAGATTTGCTAATGTTAAAACTTAATAATTATAGTATGCCCAATAAATTAACTAAGAGAGTTTTGCTTGCTGACGTTTCCAAATGTTTTGATCCACTAGGTTTAGTGTCACCCCTTACTATAACAGGGAAATTATTAATACAAGAGGCATGGAAGCTTAAATGTGCTTGGGTTGAAACTCTGCCTGAGGAATTCATTAACAGGTGGGATGAATTAATTGGTGATTATGAAAAAATTCCAAGTTGGAGTTCCCATGGCCAGGTGGCCAATCCAGATGGGAAAAAATATACTCCACATTTTTTGTAATGCTTCAGAATTGGCGTATGGAGCAGTTGCTTACCTTAAATGTAAGAGTGTTATTTCTCTTATGTCTAAGGCTAAAGTGTCTCCAATTAAATCAGGTACCTTACCTCAGTTGGAATTAACAGCCATTTATGTGAGTGTCAAATTAGCTAATTATATAAGAAAAAGTTGCAGGAGATATTAGCGACACTGTAATTTGGTCTGATGAGGTATCCTTACAATGGATTCGTAAAGGAAATAGTAAAATTGTGTACGTACAAAACAGAGTCGTCGAAATTAATCAGAGGCACAAGAGGTATTAATAGTTTGGGTCAGCATATGTTAACATTTAATCATATACCTGGTGAGGAGAATCCAGCTGATTTCTTGTCTCGATGTCTACTTTATGCTAAATTTGTAAATGCTGTATCACGGTTTTGAAGGACCGAGCTGGTTGGTAAATGAAGCTAATTGGCCTGTACAGAAGGCGTGCATTGCTCCTGTTGAAAATTACTGTGGACCACCGCTCCAGTAGTTTTGTCCTTCCTTAGCCATTGATATAAATAGGTATTCTTCTTTACCCAAACTAATCAATGTAACTAAGTTGGTGTTTAAATTTCTAAACAAGATGAATATCTCGTATAAGTTTTCACATCCTCTTGAGTATTGGATACAGAGGGTACAAGAAGAAATCTATGGAAATGAGATTAAATTGATGATGGAAAGAAAAATTGTGAAAGGTTCCATAATAGAAAAACTGGGGCTGTATTTAGAGAAAAATGTAATTAGGTGCAGAGGTAGGTTAATCTGGAAAAAAAATCTGGACAAAATAAATTTAAAATGTTAAATAAAGTAATTGATCATTGGTCTAATGTGTGGCATAAGAAATATCTTCTTATACTACATGAACACTTTTATGGTACGACAGAGGCAGTAAATTGACATTACATTCAACCAGGTGACATTGTGTTAATTGATACTGAACAACATCGAACATTGTGGCCTCTGGGCAAAGTATTGACATTGTACCCAGATGCACAAGGTGTTGTCCGGAATGTCAAAGTGTTGTGTCGTGGCCAGGAAAGTTTACACACAATTAATACAGTGGTCCCCCGCTTTTCGTAGTTCCTGGCAATTGTAAATTTCCCCAATCATAGGGGTATTTTCGTATAAACATGGACTCGCTTTTCATAGGTTGACTCACGAGTCGTAGTTCGTCCGGGACGCATACCCACGGCGTGAGCCGGGGTGGCAGCCATTCTGGCATTGTTTACCAGTGAGCGAAGGTCCCCTCACGTGCTCCAGTGAAATATTTCATAATATTCCATTCATTTTAGTGCTTGCAAGTACTAAATAAGCTACCATGGCTCCAAAGAAAGCTCCTAGTGCCAAGCCTGTGGTAAAGAAGGTGAGAAATACGATTGAATTTAAGAAAACCATCATTGAACAATATGAAAGTGGTACAAGTGCGGCCAAACTGTCCAGGATGTATAAGAAACCCTACACAACCTTATGTTCCATAGTGGTCAAGAAAAAGGAAATCAAGGATGCTGTTGTTGCAAAGGGGGTAACTATGCTGACAAAAATGAGATCACCAGTACTCGAAGAGGTTGAGAAGTTTATTATTGGTGTGGATAAATGAGAAACAATTAGCAGGAGATACTCTTATGACTTCGATTATTTGTGAAAAGGCTAGGCAGTTGCATGAAGATTTTGTAAAGAAATTGCCTGCAAATAGTGGTGATGCGGGTGAATTTAAGGCCAGCAAAGGCTGGTTTGAGAGATTTAAGAACCGTACTGGCATACACAGTGTGGTAAGGCATGGTGAGGCAGCCAGTTCAGACCACAAGGCGGCTGAAAAATATGTGCAGGAATTCCAGGAGTACATAGAGGCTGAAGGACTGAAACCTGAACAAGTGTTCAATTGTGATGAAACGCCTCTTTTGGAAGAAAGTGCCAAGGAGGACGTGTACTTATCTCTGTGAAGACCTGTTTGCGCGCTCTCTACGAATTGAAGCAAGATGCCCTCCATCGAGCAACTTTACCAACAGCTTAAAGAAGAATTGAGGATGACGAAGGTGGAGATTCGGCGATTGACCGAGGAAAACAAGAAGATTCGTAGTAGTCCTCCTGTTTTGAGTCCTCAGGTCAAGAAGGGAAACTGGTCAGTGTCTGGACAGCAGGGAACGAAGTGGACGATCAAGAGGACGAATGGAAAGGTAGAAACGATGAAGAAGAAAGAGACTGCCGTGGAAACTGTTGTGGAAACATCTAATACATTCTCAGTGCTACCCGACGAATGTGAGTCGACTACTGGGAACAACACGACGAATGACACCAAGGCAGGTAAGAATATTGTTGTTGTTGGGGATAGCCAAGTTAGGTATATGGATAGGGCGTTCTGCTTGAAGGACAGGAGTAGGAGACAGAGAGTTTGCTTTCCTGGGGCTGGGATGGAGGATATTGTTAGCCATCTGGATGACATCATGAGAGGTAATGGGAGCGCAATCCTATTATCTGTCTCAGTGCTGGAGGCACGATGTTGGCAGACGTAGGAGTGAAGACCTGATTAGCAGGTATAGGTCAGCAATTTGAAATAATTAGGATAAAGGGGGAACCCTGTCATATTGGTATTTTGCCAA
>NW_026464980.1:0-7500 GCF_026875155.1 Cherax quadricarinatus
AGTCCTCCCTGCAGTGACGAATTAGTACAAGGCAATCATAAAATTCTTATGAAGAGATATATGAAAATATGTATGTATGCGTGTGAATATGCTCATATACATGTACATGTGTGCTTGTACTCGTTAGAACGCAGGCGGGAGAGATATATCATAATCTACACCTCGAAAATTCTAGGAGAAATGGTCCCGAATCCGCACACAGAAGTCACTCCCTACGAAAGTAAAAGACTGGGCAGGCGGTGCAAAATACACACATTGAAAAGTAGAGGCACCATTGGTACACTAAGAGAAAACACCATAAGTGTCCAGGGCCCAAGACTGTTCAACAGCCTCCCACCATGCATAAGGGAAATTACCAATAGGCCCCTGGCTGTCTTCAAGAGGGAGCTGGACAGATACTTAAAGTCGGTGCCGGATCAGCCGGGCTGTGGTTCGTACGTTGGACTACGTGCAGCCAGCAGTAACAGCCTGGTTGATCAGGTCCTGAACCACCGGGAGGCCTGGTCGTAAACCGTGCCGCAGGGGCGTTGATCCCCGGAATACTCTCCAGGTAGACTCCAGGAAGTGTACATATGCCTGTGTGTATATGTATGTGTGTGTTGGCCTTTTTGTATGTATGTGTATATATATGCATGTGTGTGTGTCCCCTCAGAGCCACCATCAGGATGGCAGCTTTGAGGGGACTTGAGCTAGAGTTCGCCACAGCCACGCTGTTGCGAACTCTAGCCCAAAACTCCAGCTCAACTCTAGTGGCTTACTCACTGGCCTGGGGTGTTAGGACTCACGATGGAGTTCAAACTTCATCCGTTCCGTTGCTTCTGTGCATTTTTCTCCACTCTTCACATGCTTTATCAAGTGTGGGTTCAGTGCTGGTTCTGAATACTCCAAGATGAGCGTGACGTATGTCATGAATGACTCTTATCTGAGATTCCTGAAAGTTAATCTTGGACTCGTTAAGTGCACATGTGCTACAGAGGCTATTTAACTGACGATATACTCTATAATATGACGATATACTCTGTGCTCTTTCTCCCTGGGTCTGTACTAAGTTGTGGTCTCCTTTTCACTTTCCCAATTTTCATAGCCTTGCATTTACTGGAGTTGAAATCCATTAGTCATTAGTCCGACCAATCCTGCAGATTTTCCAAGTCCATCTCCCCTCAAGGGAGGTTTCTTGACGCTAGTGAGGGGCTTTTGATCAAGGGAATTGGATCTGTGCTCCGGTTCCCTGAATTAAGCCTAAATACCTTCCATCGCCCCCCCCACAGGCTCTGTATAATCCAACGCTCCTAAATAATTATAATAATCCAAGTCCATCTATAGTCTTGTCTGGTCCTCACCATTTTTTTTATTCTCTTTAATTTCACAGAATCTGTGAACAGGAATTAAGATTTTTGAAACAGGATTAACATCTCTAAATCCATGCTGGTTATTGCTGATCAGACCATCTCTCAAGTGTGTATGTGTACTCAACTGTATGTCATTGCAGGGGTCGAGTCACAGCTCCTGTGTGTGTGTGTGTGTGTACTCACCTAGTTGAGGTTGCGGGGGTCGAGTCCGAGCTCCTGGCCCCGCCTCTTCACTGATCGCTACTAGGTCACTCTCCCCGAGCCGTGAGCTTTATCATACCTCTGCTTAAAGCTATGTATGGATCCTGCCTCCACTACATCGCTTCCCAAACTATTCCACTTACTGACTACTCTGTGGCTGAAGAAATACTTCCTAACATCCCTTTGATTCATCTGTGTCTTCAGCTTCCAACTATGTCCCCGTGTTGCTGTGTCCAGTCTCTGGAACATCCTGTCTTTGTCCACCTTGTCAATTCCTTCAGTATTTTGTAAGTCGTTATCATGTCTCCCCTATCTCCCTGTCCTCCAGTATCGTCAGGTTGATTTCCATTAACCTCTCTCATAGGACATACCTCTTAACTCTGGGATAGTCTTGTTGCAAACCTTTGCACTTTCTCTAGTTTCTTTACATGCTTGGCTAGGGGGTGGGTTCCAAACAGGTGCCGCATACTCCAATATGGGCCTAACGTACACGGTGTACAGGGCCCCTGAACGATTCCTTATTAAGATGTCGGAATGCTGTTCTGAGGTTTGCCAGGCGCCCATATGCTGCAGCAGTTATTTGGTTGATGTGCGCTTCAGGAGATGTGCCTGGTGTTATCTCCACCCCAAGATCTTTTTCCTTGAGTGTGTTTGTAGTCTCTGGCCCCCTAGACTGTACTCCGTCTGCGGTCTTCTTTGCCCTTCCCCAATCTTCATGACTTTGCACTTGGTGGGATTGAACTCCAGGAGCCAGTTGCTGGACCAGGTCTGCAGCCTATCCAGATCCCTTTGTAGGTCTGCCTGGTCTTCGTTTCGAATGAATTCTTCTCATCAACTTCACGTCATTCTGCAAACAGGGACACCTCGGAGTTTATTCCTTCCCGGGTCATGTCGTTCACAAATACCAGAAACGCCTGGTCCTAGGACTGACGCCTGTGGGACCCCGCTGGCCCACAGGTGCCCACTCTGACACCTCGCCACGTACCATTACTCGCTGCTGTCTTTCTGACAAGTATTCCCTGATCCATTGTAGTGCCTTCCCTATTATCCCTGCTCGGTCCTCCAGTTTTTGCACTAATCTTTTGTGTGGTACTGTGTCAAACGCCTTCTTGCAGTCCAAGAAAATGCAATCCACCCACCCCTCTCCTTTTGTCTTTAGCTGTCACCATGTCATAGAACTCCAGTAGGTTTGTGACACAGGATTTCCCGTCTCTGAAACCATGTTGGCTGCTGGTGATGAGATCATTCCTTTCTAGATGTTCCACCATTCTTTCCTGAAAAATTTTTCCATGATTTGCTGTATACATGTTCAGTGACACTGGTCTGTAGTTTAGTGCTTCATGTCTGTCTCCTTTTTTAAAAATTGGACCACATTTGCTGTCTTCCATGCCTCAGGCAATCTCCCTGTTTCGATAGTTTGTATTGAATATTGTTGTTAGGGGTACACATAGCGCCTCTGCTCCCTCTCTCAGGACCCTTGGAGAGATGTTATCTGGCCCATTGCCTTTGAGGTATCTAGCTCACTGAGAAGCCTCTTCACTTCTTCCTCGGTTGTGTGTACTGTGTCCAGCACATGGTGGTGTACCCCACCTCTCCGTTTTTTCGGGAGCCCCTTCGTCTCCTCGTGAACACTTCTTTGAATCTCTTGTTGAGTTCCTCACATACTTCACTGTCATTTCTTGTTGTCTATCCTCCTTCCTTCCTTAGCCTGATTACCTGGTCCTTGACGGTTGTTTTCTTCCTGATGTGGCTGTATAACAGCTTCGAGTCAGATTTGGCTTTTGCTGCTATGTCGTTTTCATATTGACGTTGGGCCTCCCTTTTATCTGTGCTATTCGTTTCTGGCTCTACGACTGCTCTCTTATTCTCCTGGGCCCTTTGCCTTCTATATTTCTTCCATTTCCTAGCACACTTGGTTTTTGCCTCCTTGCATCTTTGGGTGAACCATGGGCTCACCCTGGCTTTTTCAATTTCTTTTTCCCTTGGGTCCAAACCTCTCCTCAAGCCCCCCTTTGCACATTGTTGCTACATATTCCATCATCTCATTAACTAGCTTCCCTGCCAGTTTCTCTGTCCCACTGAACCTCATTCAGGAAGTTCTCATTCCTGTGTAGTTCCCTTTCCTGTAGTTTGGTTTCATTTGCCCTGGCCTTCCTGCTTCCCCCCTCCGCTTGTAGCTCTACTGTGTATTCGAAAGCTCAAAACCACATGATCGTGGCCCCAAGGGGTTTTCCCATATGTGATGTCCTCAATATCTGCCCCTACTCAAGGTGAATACTAAGTCCAGTCTTGCTGGTTCATCCTCTCCTCTCTCTCTTGTAGTGTTCCTTATGTGTTGGTACATGAAGTTTTCCAGTACCACCTCATCATCTTAGCCCTCCATGTATCTTGGCCCCCATGTGGCTCAAAGTTCTCCCATTCGATCTCCTTGTGGTTAAAGTCGCCCATGATCAGGAGCTTTGCCTGCATACTGAGCTTTCTGGCCACTGCAGCAGTGTGTCAACCATCGCTCTATTGCTCTCGTCATACTCTTGCCTTGGCCCCCTGCTGTTCTGTGGGTGGGTTATACATCACTGCAATTATCACCTTGGGACCTCCAGAGTGAACCGTTCCCGCTATGTAATCACTTTCTTCTCCCCTGTCTCCTTCTCCAGCTCATCAAAATTCCATCGGTGTTTGATCAGCAATGCCACTCCTCCAGCCCCCTGTCCTTCTGTCTTTTCTCAGGATCTGGTATCCCGTTGGAAAGATGGCATCTGTTATCATACCTGTAAGCTTGGTTTCTGTGATTGCTATGATGTCTGGTGATGCCTCTTTGACTCTTTCGTGCCCTTCCTCCCCCTTGTTTGTTATTCCTCAGCGTTTGTGTACCATACCTTCAGTTTCCTTTTTCCCAAAACGTGGTTTGGGGGGCTGTGGGGGTGGGACACCTGGTAGCATTACTGTGGGATTCTATGGTTGGGGGTTGGGTGGAAGCTGTGAGTATGGATTGTATTGTGTGTTGGGATGGTGTGATAGGTTGTGGGGGTTCTGAGGATAGTTGTGGTGTGCTTGCCCTTGCTGCTCTGCTCTGCTCTGACTGACCTCTGCTGGTTCCATCCTTGTCTCCATTCCTAGCTCCTTTCGCTTTTTGTCCTCTCCCTCAGTGCTGTCTCTCTGTTTGTGTTCTGTCTCTGTCTAGGAACACCTTCTTGTACTCTTCCGAGCTTTTCAACCGTGGTTTCTCTTGGAGGATCCTGTTCCGCACTGTTTCTGTCCTGAGAATCAGCTTGATCGGTCGGTTTCTCCCCTTCAAGTACCCCCCTATTCTCTGAAAATTTACAATCTCGTCCATGTCTTCTCCCCCTATTTCCGTGATGATTTTCTCAATCTCCTTTCTTTCTTCCTGCCGTCTTTCAGTGTGTGTCCTTTCCTCTCTCTCCCGAAGCCCATGGATAAACACTGATTTTGCCTTTTCCTCCTCCCATTGCCTCTCCCTCTGTGACTCTGGTTCTGGTCTGTATGTGGTCATTTTCTCCCTTGATTTTTCCAGTGGCTCTTGGTAGCATGGTTGTGTCTCATCATTCGACCTATCTCCCTCTCCATCTGCACCCATCTGCTCTTCCCTTCTGGCTCTGGTCTGTATGTGGTCATTTTCTCCCTTGATTTTTCCAGTGGCTCTTGGTAGCATGGTTGTGTCTCATCATTCGACCTATCTCCCTCTCCATCTGCACCCATCTGCTCTTCCCTTCCACTCCTGGCCCTTCTTTTGCGGCTGATATGACCTTAGCATAATTCATATCTCCTTCCTTCCTGTTCAGCCTCTCAGCTTTGTATGGTGTGTCTTCTCTGGTCACTACCCCTGAAACTTGCTTCAGCCTGTTTACCTCAAATTCTAGGACCTTTACCCTGGCTACTGCGTTTCGACTTGCGCCTCCAATTCGTCTCCTTCTCCAACCTCTTTTCCCCTTTCACAGAGAGCTCTTTCTCCATTTTTTCAGAAAGTCTCCCAATTTTCTCTCCAATTCTTGGGTCTATCCTTTTCCACTGCTCCTCCATCCATTCCTCCCTACCAGTACCCTTGTCATTTTGTCCCTGATTCCTGCGAGTCCCAACCATTTTTTTTTTGTTTTTTTAGTGAAAGAGAGAGAGAAAGAGAAAAAGGAAAAAGGAGGAGAGAGTGGGGAGAGAAAAGGGAGAAGAGAGAGAAGGGGAAAGGGGAGAAGGAAGAGGGAAAAGAAAGGAAAAGGGGGAGAAAGTGAGAGAGAGGGAAAAGGTAAGAGAGAGGGGGGAGTGACAAGGGAAGCGAGAGAGAGAGAGAGAGAGGAGAGAGAGAGAGAGGAAAAGAAGAGGAAGAGAGAGGAAGAGAGAGAGAGTAAGAGAGGGAAAAGGGAAGAGAGAGAGAGAGAGAGAGGAAGAGGGAGAGGAGAGGAAGAGAGAGAGAGGAAGAGAGAGAGAAAGAGTGAGAGGAAGAGAAAGAGGAAGGGAGAGGGAAAAGAGAGAGAGAAAAGGAGAGGTTTAGGAAGAGAGAGAGAGAAGGGGGGAGAGAGGGAGAGAGAGAGAGAGAGAGAGAGGGGAGAGAGAGAGAGAGAGGAGAGAGATGAGAAAAGGAGAAAAGAGAGAGAGAGAGAGGAGAGAGAGAGAGAGAGGAGGTGAGAGGAGAGGGAGAGAGATGGGCAGGGAAAGGAAGGGTTTAGAGGGTCACTTTTACAGGAAGGTGTGAAATCCTGTATATGTGTGTGTGTGTGTATGTGTGTGTATGTGTGTGGGTGTTTTATGTGTGTGTGTGTGTGTTTTTGTGTGTGTGTAGGGGGGTTTTTGTGTGTGTGTGTGTGTGTGTGTGTTTTGTGGGGTGGGGGGTGTGTGTGTGTGTGTGGTACAGCTATTTTAAGTGCCCAAAAAGCAGAGCCTGTTCTCACCCAGTGTGTGGCATTGTTTTTGTAAAAAAATCCTTTTTTCCCCGTATGTTAAAACATATGTAAATATGTTTTGAGAGTAAACATTTTGTTAAGGGGTGTTGCAAAACATACCCGCAGAGTAGGAGGGCGTCTGGCGGGGCGATTTATACTGCCCCCTCGCCCCAACGAAAAAAGCTGATCGGTTTGGGGTTTGCTCACTGCTGGGGTCCGTATATCGGCGGTTCTGCCACCCCCGTCGCTGCCATATTTAAAGCTGGAAAATTTACTGTCGCTGGGCCCCCATCATAGCCGCCATCGTAGTGTTGCCATCAATGACAAATCCCGTACTAGAAGGCTCGTTATTCTTCATTTACTGACTTTAACGCAAAAAAAAACTGAAATATAGATTACAAAGGCGCACTAAAAATTAGTCGTTTTAAAAAATCAATTTTTTATGGAATTTTGAAAAAAAATTTACTGGTTTGGGCCCAAAATAACCCCCTAGATAAAAAATTATTTAAATTTAAACCATTTCTTTTTTTTTTCATTTACTTTAATCAGCTGCCCAAAAAACATTTTATTATATATATTTATATTTATATATATATTATTATATATTTATATATATATATATATTTTTAAAATTTTTTATTATATATTCCCATTTTTATATATTTATTATTTTATATAATTTTTATTTATATAAAATATATATATATTTATTTATTTTATATATTTATTATATTTATTTATATACTATAAAATTAATTTTTATATATATTTTTATATTTTTTTATATTTTATATTATAATATATATATATATATATATATATATTTTTATATATTTTTTATATTTTTTATTTTGTCGTGCCCAATAGGCCCGAACTTTCGATCTTGGCTTAAATAGCAACGCTCATCTTGCCTTTTAGGACAAGTGAAAATTTGTGTATGCAATAATTTCGCCAAAATCATTCTGAACCTAACGAAAAAATATATTTCACTGTGTTTGTTTAGTATTAAATTATTGTAAACAAATCTAAAATATATTTTGTTGGGTTAGGCTAAAATAAAT
>NW_026464980.1:10000-14193 GCF_026875155.1 Cherax quadricarinatus
GGTGTGAAATCATCACAGCGAACCAGGAAATAATCAATGCTGTGCGAGGAATCCTCCCAGAAGTCTCTACTACCACCCCGTCAAACAGTACCCTCCTGGGAGCACCGCTGGGTCACCAGGCCATCGACACAGTCCTCAAGGACAATTGAATGACCTGATGAGAATGGAGGAGAGGGAAAAAGCAATCTTGATGCCTATGATGCTCTGATCTCCTCCACAGGTGCCTTACTATTCCAAGACTCACTTACTTCCTGAGGTGGGGGCACCCTCTTTTGACAACCCAACACTCGACGAATATGACGCACACCTGAGGTCAACCCTTAAGAAGGCACTGAACCTGTCACTAGAGGATCAGCAATGGGATTAGGCAACCCTCCAGTGCGCTGGGGGGTATAGGGGTGCGCCAAAGCAACGCAAGTGCTTTACTGCTTTTCTGTCTTCGTGTTTGGCTTCCAGTGCATTAGTCAAGAAAATTGTTCCCGAACGCTTGAGAGACGTGGTAGGAGCTCAAGACCCCAGGTTTACTGAAGCAGCGATTCGGTGGGACACCCTTACAGATTCCTCCGTAGACCCGCTCCTCCCAAAGAACACAGACAGTCCCACTGGGACAAACCGACTGGAAAAAATCGCCAACACAATGCTCTCCAATGCCTCAGGAAAGGACAAAGCTCGTCTCCTGGCAGTGAAGGCACCACACTCAGGAGATTTCCTGTTAGCTGTTCCCAATTCCTCCTTGGGCACTCGACTAGACCCACAGGTCATTCGGATTGGTGTTGCTCTCGCCTTAGCCCCCCCATCCTCACCCAACATAGGTGTATTTGCGGCAGGGCGACAGCTGATCAATTCGGACTTCATGGTCTTGTGTGTCACACAGCACAAGGGAAGTATGCCAGGCATGAGGAGGTCAATGACATCTTAAAGAGAAGCCTCGCCAAAGCCTGTTGCCCAGCTCAACGGGAACCCCAAGTGCAGAGGTCTGATGGAAGTCAAAAGCGTCCTGATGGAGCCACTATGCTACCTTGGAAGGATGGAAAGCAGATTGCCTGGGACTACACATGTGCCGCCACATTGGCAGACACCTACTTGCCATACTCCGTAGTGGAAGGGGGTGGAGCTGCCAGCCACAGGGAGACCCAGAAGATCCGCAAATATGAAGACCTTCCCTCTTGCTATAAACTTTCATCCCAATAGGGTCGGGGACCCTTGGAGCATGGGGCAAGTGTGCTCTAAAGTTCCTAATAGAGCTGGGTGAAAAGCTCATCATAGAAACCAAGGACCACAGGGCGACCAGCTTCCTCTTTCAGAGACTCAGTGTTGCAATCCGGAGAGGAAATGCCTGCAGCATTCTGAGCACGCGGCCCACCGCCGGGGAGCTGGACGAAGTATTCGAGATGTAGCTCTGAGTCACCTATGTTGTTTACTTTCTATCGTATTTTTGTGAATGTTTTGTCAATGTATTTTGTCTTTAAATAAAATATACATAAAATATAGGGGGTGGTAGGAGAAAATTCTCAAACAGCTTCAGGGAGAACCTTGAGTTTTCCCTGAAGCAAGTTTTATTCTTTTCTCTGAGGATGAGGGTCCCTATAACAGTTCTAGAGGTGGTACCTCCCTATATTATATATATATATAATATATATATATATATATATATATATATATATATATATATATATATATATATATAATATATATATATATATATATATATATATATATATACAGAGATATACATCACAGCACCGTATCATCCTTTGCGGATGACACTAGGATCTGCATGAGGCTGTCATTCGCTGAGAACGCGGTTAACCTCCAAGAAGATATAAACAAAGTTTTTCCAGTGGACAACGGTAAACAATATGATGTTCAATGAGAACAAATTCCAACTACTCCGTTATGGAAAACTGGAGGAGATAATAACTAGAACAGAGTATACTACAGACTCTGGCCATACAATAGAGCGGAAAAATAATGTAAGGGACCTGGGAGTAGTAATGTCTGAGGATCTCACTTTCAAGGATCACAACAGTGCCACGATCGCAAGTGCAAAGAAAATGATAGGATGGATAATGAGAACGTTCAAAACGAGAGATGCCAAGCCAATGATGATCCTTTTCAAATCACTTGTTCTCTCTAGGCTGGATTACTGCTGTACATTAACATCTCCATTCAAAGCAGGTGAAATCGCAGATCTAGAGAGTGTACAGAGATCCTTTACTGCACGTATAAGTTCTGTCAAGCACCTTAACTACTGGGAAAGCTTGGAAGCACTTGACTTGTACTCGTTGGAACGCAGGAGGGAGAGATATATCAAAATCTACGCTTGGAAAATCATGGAAGGAATGGTCCCAAATCTGCACACAGAAATCACTCCCTACGAAAGTAAAAGACTGGGCAGGCGATGCAAAATGCCCCCAATAAAAAGTAGGGGCGCCATTGGTACACTAAGGGAAAACACCATAAGTGTCCGGGGCCCAAGACTGTTCAATAGCCTCCCATCAAGCATTAGGGGAATTGCCAATTAACCCCTGGCTGCCTTCAAGAGAGAGCTGGACAGATACCTAAAGTCAGTGCCGGATCAGCCGGGCTGTGGCTCGTACGTTGGACTGCGTGCGGCCAGCAGTAACAGCCTAGTTGATCAGGCCCTGATCCATCGGGAGGCCTGGTCATGGACCGGGCCGCGGGGGCGTTGACCCCCGGAATAACCTCTAGGTAACCTCCAGGTAACCAGGAACGGACCACGGTATTCATTATAGGGACCATTGTCACCAAGCTCAATATTCAGATAATTCTTCCCGATAGTGAGAGAGGCAGAATGGGCAGAGGAGGGGGTAGGATGGGTGGAGGAGAGGAGCTGGATAGGTGAAAGAGAGGGATAGGATGAGTGGAAGAAGACCCTGTGGGAATCAGGGTGAGGCTGGCAGTGATCAGTAAGGCAAACATGAGGTAATTTCTGGCCAGACTCAACAACACGATCCAATTACAACTTAACCCTACACTACCCTCTATCCCTCCCCTCTCCCCACCTCAATCTCCTAACCACACAAACCACAGTCTCCCATGGGAGACTTCGGTCTCAGACACTCCCTAAAGAGGGAGCCAAGGCCGGGCCACCACTTGGAAAAGGCCCGGGCCGGGAGAATACCGGCTAATCTTTAATAATAATAACACAAACCACCCTGCCCACCCACAACCCCCATAACCCAACACTCAGACTGACGTATATCTAGTTATCAAGACCACAGTCAGTGTCACCATAAAACTTTAATAATCTCTTTACGAGTAACTTAACAAGTTATCTTGTGATCAATGACAGTGTCGACTGAGTGTTCCTGACGAGTTAACTAATAACTTTGGAAGGTGTTACTATTTTTATGTTCATTCTGAACTTTTTTTGATTTAGTGCTCCGAGATTTTGCCTCCTGTAATCAAAGATTACGCTATAATGTCTTAGCTATTCCTTATAATAATATAATAATAATAATAATAATAATAATAAATAATAATAATAATAATAATAAAAATCTTTATTTCTGTAAGTACATGTACAAGGTATAACAGGCCTAGCTGACATCAATAACCCATACTATATAGAAAGCCTCTTGTTATGCAGAGCATTTCGGGCAAATTAAGTCAATTTTGTCCCAGGATGCGACCCACACCAGTCGACTAACACTCAGGTACCTATTCTTTATTACTGCTGGGTGAACAAGGACAGCAGGTGTCTTAAGGGAACAAGTCCTAATGTGCCCACCCGTACTGAGGATCGAACGACGGACCTCAGTGTGTGAGCTGAATGTGCTAGCAGTCGAGCTACGGGTTGATACAATCTTGTCTGCCTCTTACAGACATTCTTTTGATCTACTTTGAAATTCGAAAACTTTGTTTAACACCACTGAACTATTTCCCCACGTGTCAGAGGAGTTTTCATGAGTGACAGCTGGTGATGCTCCTGGCAGCTGGTGATGCTCCTCCTGGCAGCTGGTGATGCTCCTCCTGGCAGCTGGTGATGCTCCTCCTGGCAGCTGGTGATGCTCCTCCTGACGTCTGATTGACAACCATGTGTGGTGAGCTAATTAATCCCTCAAAGAATTATATGGAATCAGAGCTTAAGTTAAGATAAGATTTGTTTGGATTTTTAACCAGGAGGGTTAGTCGTCCAGAATAACCCAAGAAAGTCAGTACCCGACAAA
>NW_026464981.1:0-12341 GCF_026875155.1 Cherax quadricarinatus
TGGGATTTTGGGTCCCCCCACGGTCCCTTCAAAAGCTCTGCCCGACACCGAACGGGTGAGCGGTTAGCGACGTGATCCTTTGACCCCCCGAAACCCCGCCGCGTTTCCCATGCCGGTCGACAGTCCCCTGCCGACGGGAACGACGAAAACGGGGGTCCACAACGCGCCCCAGATTTAGGGAAGGTTGGGGGCCCCACCCGGGTTTCCGGTCTGCCTGAGGCCGGGTGATGGCAAGGGTTTAACTACGGGGTCGATCAGCAAGAGACCCCCCCAAGGGAGAATGGCTAGGGAAACCCCCCGGTTTCCCGATTCTAGGCACTGTGCTCCTGAGACGGACACGTAGGGACCAAGGCCCCACGCCCCGGGGCACACCCCCGTTGAACGCTTTCCACCAGCTGGATCTAACGGACCAAGGTCTGCCAGGTTTTTAAACCCCTTAGGGGGCCCCCCAGGGAAAACAAACCCCTACCGCTTTTTTTGCCACCTGTGACTCACCCAAATCTCGATGTCCGCCCCCGCCGGTTACCGGGCCCCCAAAGGTCTAAATGGCGACGGCTCGTCAACAGGCCCTGAAGGCCAATTTCTCGAAAAAGTGGGCGGACATTTTTAAACCCCGCCGATCAGGAAAAGCGGGGCAGGTTGGCGGGAACTCGGGCGCCGCACGGGTTGTCCTCCAAACCATGAAGGCATGACGGCCCGCGAAACCCCGGATACAGCTGCAAAAAACCGACGCTTGACGGGCTGGGGCCTGGGGGGTAGGGTTTGGGCCCTCGCAACAACCCAAGACACTCGTTTCCTCACGTCGGCAAGCATATCACGCCAAACGGCGAACGAATTGTGGATAGGGACGGAAACAGCGCTCCGACAGGGTTCTTCTTTCGTGGTTTTTCGCGGCGCCCTCTTTCCCCAACAGGGGAAGGGGGCTTCACTAGCACGTGCATGTGTGCCGACTGTTGCTCCCTCAGCGAAAAGCAACTTCGCGCTTGTTCACTCTGGGGGTAGCTGAAGTTTGGGACTACAGCCCCTTGCGGCGACTGGGGATGGGACGGTTACCTTGTACGGGCAGGGGAGGGGTTACGGCTACTAATCTGAGTTGGGGCGTTACGGTTCGGAAACGGGGCCGGGGGACGTGAGGTTACTTTGCGGGGACTTAGGTTTGTAACACTCCCCCGATTGGAAAGGGCCCCGTTTGCCCACATTTAACAAGTCACAACGCTAGCAGGGGGGGGGTTTGGGGGGGTGTTTGCTGGTGCGTTTTCGCCCGGCCCGGAAAGTCGAGCGCTTTTTGTTCGGCTGACGGTTCTTTTGGTCAAATTTTTACTTGGCCGGTAGTGGGCTGGGGGGAAACTTGGGGGGCGGTTAGCCAGCGGGGCAAAAGGTTTCCCGGGGCTGTGACTGGGGGGGTCACTGTACAACCCCGGAAGGAGGGGAAGGTAAAACCAAAAAGCGAAAAACCTTTTCCCTTGCCGGCAGGGCTTGTCGCGTCAAGGGCACAATGCACCCAGGACGTCGGCGAGGGCCCGGTCCTACACATCAATGGAAACCCGAGATTGGGGGGGCATCCCCCGCATGATCCTACACCAGCATGGGGAAATGCCAGTTTTAAAACCCTTTTCACCATTCCCCCCCCCTTTAAGGGTGCGGGGGCATCTAAAGCTTTGGGGCGCCAAACCGGCAAAGAAGGGCCAGGGGGCTTTCGGCCGGATGAAGGGGCCAAAGACCGGAAACGAGTCAATTATGGCGTTGGCGACTACGCCAAAAAACCCAAACCTCCTTAATTTCGCCCCCAAACTGTTTTAAAACCGTTTGGGCCGCAAAAAGCCCAAATCTCCCGGGTGAGACCACTGCGCAACAGCAGCACATGTATTTGGTATCCAGGGACAACAAATAAGCCTGAACATCATCTCGACGATGCAGCCAGGCTCTCCCCCATTTGAACGCCGTCAAAAAAGGGTCGGGAGGCGAGGCCGGCCCCCTGGTGGCGAGGCTTGAGCCCAAGTTGACCAACGTCGGGGGGGCTTCGATCCCTGCCGCGTTTTTCACGCTGGCTGAGGCCCTTGCTACACCAGCAGAATCTGGACTAACGCAGGCCATGCGTTCTTAGTCATGACGTAAATTTTTTTCAAAGCAAGCAGTCCCCGGGGGAAACGGTCGGCGGGAAACCTGGCTCAATAAACACGAGTCAGGGAAAAACCCGCCCCTTTCTAGGAAACGTTATGTGGAAAATAATTGAGAAAAACCAAAAAAAAAGAAATATTGGACCCCCGCCAAAAAATGTTTCAGGAAAGCACGGGTGGCACAAAAAACGGGGGGCAAAACCCGGGGCGGCCTTTAAAAGGGGTTTGAATGAAAACCGGGCCCCAAAAACCCCCCAAAAAAAAATTCAGGACTACCCACAAACTGTGTGCAAGCGGAAAAAATTCGGGCACTTGCTTAGGCAAAAAATACCCTTGCAAAAAGGGGAATTTGGCCGAAAAAGATACAGAGTAGGAAATAGTCCAAAAAACAGAAAAAAAATCAACTACAGAAATCATATTGCCCAAAAAAAAATTAATAAAAAAAAAAATTAAAAAAATTCAAGAAATGGCAAGGTTAGCGTGTTGCAGGGTGCACATTGGCAAAACAAAAATTTCACAAACTAAAGGGTCAAAATTAATGAATTTTCCAAGAAAAATTTTTGGCAATTAATAAAAATAAGCAGGTTTCCAAAAAAACACTCAAGACTTTTTGGGAACAAAAAGCGCAAAAATGCAATGCACAAAGGTGAATATTCACGATAAAACATAGAATATATGTGAGCAAATAAAAAGGGGAAACGGGAAAAGTTTTAATGAGCAGGCACAGATTTTATCACTCAGGTAGAAAAAACTAATCCAAGTATTGAAGATTACACTTATTAAAAGAAAAGAAAAACTAACAAACAAAAAGTGCAGGGTTTTTCAACCTGTGGGCAACTTTCGGTCAACAAAAAAATTAACAGTACACAGGAATTACTGAAAAATGTAGTTTGGGGAAAATTTTATAATTTAACCCGAACAATTTTAAAACAAAAACGAGGTGCAATAAGCAGAATAAAAAAACGGAATTAAAATCAGGAGTGCAAAAAAATTTTACAAAATTTAAAAACGTAGGGAAGTGGCAAAAAGTGCAGATGACAAACTGAACAATTTACGAAGTATGGCTTCAGTAACGTAACGTATTTGGGGCAGGACAGTTAAATAATGTCACAAAAAAGGAATGCAGGTAAGTCACGTTTTCTTAACTTGAGGCAGGGGAAAGACAAGGTACGGGCTGCAGGTCGAAAAATTTCAGTGATGCTCTATAACATAAAACACCTCGTACATTTGTACGTTTCTATGGGGCTTCAAAAGTCCCTGGAAAAATTTCAGAATGGACTTGGAAAACCGAAAGACCGGGGGGACCGTGGAGGTAAAGAATGAGACAAACGGGCTAACCCGCGGGAACCACAGCTGTGCGTGGGTTTTTTTACACTGGCAAGCGTGTCTGGGAGCGCTGACTTACTGCGCTTCAGCACACAAGAACAAAACATTTACTCACTACCGAACGTGCTAAAAACAAGCTTAAATGAAACTTTTGAACTGGGACAGAATTTTACTGTAAAAAAAATCACGGGGGAAAAAAGAACTGGGGATGACGGGAATGAACAGCAAGGAAAAAAAAAAAAATAACTGGGGCCCCCAAAAAAAAACTGCACTGGCTGGAGATACGTAGAAGCTGGGAGTTGTAACCTTGAGATCCGAGCTACTTAGACCTGAACGAGCGGCTTAGGGGCTAACCAAATGGGTTTTCCCGTGGGTTTAAACCAGGTAAACTTTGGAGGAAACTGGGAAAACCAACCACAAGGGGCGGCGAGGGGGGACTCGTTGCTTAGCAAGAAGGGGGTAGAGGAGGCTGGTGGGTTTACACGCTGATTAGGGGATAAACCAAACCCCGAGCTGCCTCTGGCTGCGGGGAAACCACACTAAGCCCAAAACCCCAAACGACCTCACCCTACTTCTTTTAGCTGGAAGGGCTAGCGAAACCGAGAGGGAGAAGAATGGTGCGGAGAGTTTGAAGGGCTTAAAGGGGGGATGAGGTGAACACTGACTGCAAGGCGGAGGGGACGCCGGACGCCTATGCCAGATTTTGTGGAAAAAAACTAGGACGAAGATCTACTCAGGGCCCTCAAGACGCTGGATAACAGAAACTCTTTAGGCCACAGGTCGTTTTGGGTGACGACCGAAGGTGTTTTACCCCCCACCCGAAGAGGCTCACAATGCCGTTACTCTGCTGTCACCACTGTTATTTCTGTTCTTACTGCTGAACAGCGTTTATGCCGAGAAAGGGACGTAGGTAGCAAGAACCAAACCAGGGCTAGTTTGGGTTTAATTTTTGGGAAGGAACACAACGGCAGGTGAGGGGGTGACCCAACCATCCGGGAGGGGGGGCACTTGTGGCTGTCAAATTGGGCGGCCCAGGAGTGGAGACGTGGGCCACCCCCACTGAAAGGGGGGACCCAAAGAGGGGGCCCCCTAAAACCGCGAAATATGAAATATCAGAGCAGACGGTTTTGGCTGTGGTTCTACAGTACAGGCTGCACACATTTATGGTTGGTTCGTCACATTTATGGTAGGCTCATCACATTTATGGTAGACTCAGTCACATTTAGGAAGGCTCGCACTTTTTGGTAGGCTCAGTCACATTTAGGTTGGCTCAGTCACATTAGGAGGCTCAGTCACATTTATGGGAGCCTCAGTCACTTTTATGGTGCTCAGTCACTTTATGGTAGGCTCATCACATTTATGGTAAATCATCACATTTATGGTAGCTCAGTCACATTTAGGTGACCAGTCACATTTTGGTAGGCTCATCACTTTTTATGGTAGGCCCCACATTTAGGAGGCTCACCCATTTATGTAACTCAGTCATTTTTAAAAAAAAGAAAAATTGCCGACTTGCGAAAACCATTTAAAATTTTTTTATAAGCACAATAAATTTCTAAGAAATTCGGGAAAATTTCAGGTGTTTAAAGATTTTCTTGTAAGCGGACCACAGTAACAAATAAGCTGGACCAAAAGTAACAAAAAACGGACCACGTCATGTATTTAAACAGGTAAAAATAGAAAGTAAAGGGGCGAAGAGAGAGACAACTCGTGTTACCTGGTTTATTATTCAAAATAAAATGTAAGGGGAAAGAGAAATAACGCATTTTTTTTATCTGTGTTTTTTTATTCATTAATAATAATGTGAGAGGTTAAATTCCTGCTCTGCTCAAACTGTAAATAAATCAGGGGGCTCGACCCCTACTTCAATTTAAACAATATTATTAAAAAAATGAAGGGCTCTATCTGGATCCGAGAAAACAGAAGTAAAGGGGGTCCCTTGACCACCAATTTCTCACCAACAAATAAAAGAGTGTCCTACGACGTTCCCTTAATAAATAAAGACTCAATAAAAACAAATTCTTTGGAAAATCTCGGTCCCTAGTCAAACCTCTAAGTGTTTCAAGCTCAACAAAAAGGGGGGAGAATTAACTTTTTAATCCTTCCGATTTATTTAAAAAATAAAATTGGACTATAAAAAACACCAAATCTTTTAAATACCTGAACCGTGTCCTACCATAGTGAAGTTTCTCACGCTGGTGGTAACCGTCTGGGGTATCAGCTTGAAGTTAAAAAGGTAGATTCGGGGAGGAATTGAATTTTTGATTGACGATTGTACCTGGCAATCGCCACTTGTGAAGGCTTACTCAGCCCTGTAAAACTTCAAAACAGAAACCCAAAGGCGGGTTTCCCTCCTCGGGAAAATTAATGAATAGAAAAAGAAATAATAACAGACAAACATAAACACTTTTTTTTAATAGAAATTTAAAATAAAAAACATTAAAAGAAATATTAATCCTACATTAAAAAAACGAAAAATTTAAAAATAAAAAATGAAACTGAATTCAACGTTAATATATAGGGGTGTCGGGTGTTGGTAACCCCTGAGTGTTGTTGAAATCGAGAAATTGCGATGTGGGGGGGGCTCCAGGTTTGGCTGCAACCCACCTTTTCGTTCTTCACAGTCAGCCTGAGTATTCTATCCCGAGACAGGAAACAGTTCTTTAACCTGCAAGATGGGGGGGACTCCTAAATTTTTCATACAGGTGCCAGAATTAAATCCAAAAAGGGGGAAATCTCGGGACGTTAGTCCATCCCTCTTTTCTTCTTGTTGATTGACGGGTGACCCCTCCTTGTCATCCAAGCTGAAAAATAGACATTTACCAACTGTTTAAAAAATTTCACTCTCCATGTAAGTAAAATACCTAAAAATTGGGGTGAAATTACAACAGTCAACCTAGACAAACGAAAGGACTAATTTATTTTGGTCAAAAATGAACTTTAAAACCAAAAAACCCCCTAAAAAAAAGGGGCAGGCATGTACTTACAAGTGTTTGTAGCTGTGATCTAATAAAACTGTTTGGAGGAGCCCCCCCGCCCCTTTTTGGGGGAAGGGGAAAAAGGGAGGGGAAAGGGGATAGGGGGAGTAGACTGACCCCACCTTAACAAGCAGCCGGCGGGAAAACTATCACTTTCGGGTGGGGGAAAAAAGTGGGGAACAGTGGGACTAACTTACCAAAAAATTTATCTATAGCCGGCAAGAAAACTATCACTTTCGGGAGGGGGAAAAAGGCGGGAAACGGGACTTGACTTTCCCTACCTTAACAAGTAGCCGACAATGAAACAGTTCTAATACTCCCTCGCTACTCTATCTATTAAAAACTTTTTCCCTCACACCCCATGATCCCAACCTTTTCACTTTCTGGTAGATCAAGCCTCTCACCAAATTATAGCTTCGAGGTTTTTTTCATTAACAAGGGCTGGGTACCGTACACTTACGATATTAAACTTCTTTCCCTTTATTCAGACCGGACATAATTTGTCCAAATCCCCGGGAGTTCACTTGGCCAAGCTCTTCAGTGATCCCAAAATTTTTTCACGAGGGTTTTCCTTTTTTGCAAGACTAGGTCTAGCAAATTTTTACCCCGGGTAGGCCTGTTCACTCTGCTTCAGAAAATATCCAACTGTTTCCCTAAAGTCCGGACTCAGATTACCTGTCAAAGAATTCCAGTAAATTTGACTAAAGAAATCCCCTCCCTATCACATTTTATTTGTCTAGAACCCCTAACAATTTCGTCCCAAAAAGTCTCCCTCTATCATGATCCAAGCCTGGAGGTGGGTACATTAAACCTAGAATTATTTTTTTTTGACCCCTACAACTCACCCAAACAGATTCTGTTATGCTCCTTATTTTTTATACCTGTTTTTATCAACAATTGATATTTTCTCGAACATTTAAGCAACCCTCCCCCCACCCATTACACTATCCACTTTGAACAACTTAAACCCTGAATATTAAACCACAGTCATACCCCCACTCAAAAATCATACCACGTTTCATTTAATGCAATGATTCAAAGTTCCCAGCAGTGCTACCAAAAGTAGTTCAAATTTTATTTTTTGCACTTTGTTAGCATAAAATACCACCCTATTTTTCTTTTGCCATTTTTCCTATTGATCTTTGCTTTATGCAATTTTTGAAATTATCATTACCCAGAGTTACCCATACAGTTACTTTAAGTTTTTAATTCAGAGCATAAGTCAATATTCATACTCATTATTTTTCATTTTAAACCCATACCTCTAATAATCCTAGTTTTTAAAATCCAACAACATCCCAAATGGTTAGCAAGAAAAAACCCCCACCTGCCCCGAATAAGTAACCCCGTCCTGGGTACATACATTTCGGGCCCAAAAAGGTGTCCCATTGTCATGAAAAGGTAAAGCATTTTCCTTTCAGGTTTACCAGCCCAACAATTAAAACCCTTCTCTGGCCCAAACCCTTCAACCAAAACCCCCTTGGCAAAATGCCACATATAAACCCCGGGGGGCCCCCCCTTTTTTTTCCCAATTAAAGCCTATAGCTTCTTGAATTTCTAATAAACCTCACTTCTACGCTTTCCCCTCTTGCCTCCAGCACAGGGCAAAAATAGGGCTGATCCCATTACATTTATGATGTGTCCCCGTCTAACAAAGTCCTCATCCCCCGCCCCAGGAAAGCAAACCCTCGCTCCTACTCCTGTCCTTTAAGCAGAATGCCCCATCCATTATCTAACCTGGCTACCCCAACAACGACAATATTCTTACCTTCCTTGTTGTCGTCGTCGTGACGACCCAGTAGTCACTCCTTCGGGGGTACACCGAAATTTTGGAGGTTTTCCACAAGATTTCCCCAAGTCTTTCCCTTCATCTTTTCTTTGGGTTTTCCATTCTCTTCTTGAAGAGCAGGGGAAATGAGTAAAATCCTCAACCTGAGTCGATTACATCCCCTCAATCTTGAAAAAAATACAGCATAGAACGAGAAGTAGCTTTAAAAACCTGGGAGAAAGGTGCAGCATCGTAGGGGGTGTCACATTTTTTCCAATGGGAAAGTAGGTCGTGCCAACCACTTTGTATGGCCTTTAAGCCACTATTGGGGAAAATTTCCAAATAAAAAAAAAAACCAAGAGTGCACATATTCTTATTTTTTCAAAGTTCGGTTTTTCCCGAACAAATTTATCTTCAACCTGTCAGACCTGCAACTTCTTGGGGGGCTTAAACTTGGGGTTCTTTGCGCCTAACCCCCTTGGGGATGCCTAGTTCCTTTTTGGGGAAATGTGAACCACCAGACAAAACCCATTATGGCATTGGGGTTTAACACCTGAAACCGGCCCAACTGAGTTCAAGATATGATTCAACCTGAGGGGAGAACCAATACTGACTCCTTCAACAGGGAAAACATACCACCTTGAAAGAGTCATGGACAGATCGCTCCTTCACCCGGGGAACTGGATTTTCGGGCAGAAATACCAAGGGTGCAGGAGCATACCCCTGATGAAGCCCCGAGGGAGTAGCAGCTTACCAGAGTTCGGTCAGCTCAGCTCTCAAGGCAAGTCGGCAGCAAAATCACCAACCCCACGGGGCCTCATTCAGCATGTATACCGCTGCCATCCCAGCTGGGCTTTGGGTTTTTGTGGCAGGGACATGTCAGACCTTCACGGGAGAACCATTCGCTTTTCAAGTCCAACATAGGACACCTGGTGCACTCTGTCCAAACAGATTAACTGTTGTGTCCTTGCAGCCACCCCACCTACCGAGGAATGCATCATCAGTCTGAAGAAGCATCGCCACCCACTCCCCAGCCCAATTTTCAGGCAGAAACCCCATGCCGGGGAAACCCCGATCCCCAGGTCGCAAAATTCTTGAGGCCTGGGAAACGCCAAAAACGAGACAGCAGCATGGGGGGAGCATCACCCCACAGACAATAGGTACAGAGAACCGCCAACGCAGAACTCTCCCAGGCAACCCAACTCAATGCCGGGGAATTTTCCGACCCTTGAAACCAACCATATTCAAAGACAGGACATCCCCCCCCACACCGCAACAAAAAAACAAAAACATGAAAACCCCAAAGTTGCCAACAGGAAACATCTGGGGAACGCAATCAGCAACGGCACACACGAACCCCCCCCGGCCTAACCGGCAACAAGGTCCCTTACCCGGGACAGCCACTTTACCAAAGGGTGTGTCTGCACCCACCAGCAGTACTGGGTACCCAACTTTGGGATACACATCAGGGCCCTGGTGTGCACAGTGAAAAAAAACCCCTCGGCCGTCCCCACAATTACAACAGCCCAATAAATCCACTGGGGTTCGAACCCACCACAAGCAGGCCCCCAAAAGGGGGGTCTCTTAACACCATCATTTCATTCCCCCGGTTTTATCACAACACAATCACTTCCACGGAACAACAGGCAGTTTTCCCCAGGAGGTCAGCACACCCTGAAGAGGGAGAGAGTGGATGCCCCCGAAACTAACACACAGCATTAAAAATCTTCCTTATAAAAAAAGATTGAAGACCTTAAATTACTTTACTTTCTAGACGGAATAAGGAGACAGAAAAAAGTGAAAGTGGAAAATGGGTATTTTAAAGGGAATTAAAAGGCTTAAGGATACTCTCCAAGAGAGAACCCCCAGTAATGGATTTAAAATAGATAAATTTTAAATTTTTAAAAAGGGCATAGGACATAAATTTTTTTGGAAAAGGGGAGTTGATAGTGGAACAGTCCCAGTTTTTGGGGTTTTTGAGGCTAGGCTTTTTTATTTTAAATTTTGGTTGGATAAATACGATGAAGGTGTTGGATTTTGGGGGGACTTGCATTGGGGTGGTAGAGTTATCATAGTTTTTCTGAGTAGCATTGAAAATTGGGGGGGCAATGTTTTGTTACTAAAACATAAAAAAGGGGGAACACTGCAGCAGGCCTGTTTTCCCAATTTTTTAAAGGCCCTTTCAATCCATCCCACAAAAAAATTGCCCAACCTTTTTAATGTTTTTCCTTTTGGGCCGTTGTGCATTCCAAGTAAACACCCAAAAATTCGTCAGGGAGCACCCCAAAAATGGGTTTGGAAAATTTCCACAGTAGTCCTCTGGGTCCCCCATTGTTTTTTTCCCTCTCCAACTCTCTTGTCCTCAGCTTGGGTTTCCCGTTGCCTGGGCCCCGACCAACCCCCCCCCTTTAAACCTGAGACTCACAACGGGGGATTACTTTGAACCCCTTGTTTTTCCTCCTTAATCACCGTACACCGCTTTGCAACCTTTTCTTCTTTCACGCGGGAAAATTGCTCAAAAGAGGGCAAACCTGGTTCAGATTCACGAGCACACAACAGGGCTTTACAGAGCTAACACACTCTCCACTCTACCAATCCACCCATAGGGATGGATTGTAAAAGGACCGCCAAATAAGGTTCAGCATCCTGTTGCATTTTTTCCTGCTTTTTTATGCTATTATTATAGGGTTTACCAGACGCTTGAGTGCGAACCCCTGGGGGTCCAAAATCTGCCAAAAAGGGTGATTTTTTTAAAAAGAAAACGAGACCAACACATAATTCAACAAGGTCGAGAAACGCTTGCTGGAAAAGGAAGATCAATGGCGTCAATGTCCTGCACAAGAGATTGATGCCTTGTTAAAGTACTTTGAACAAAGAACATAAAAAGGAGGATCCGACAAAAGCCTTTACTAAAACTAAGCAAATAATTAAAATTTTTTTTAAACGTATCAACACCTCAAAACTTACTGAAGAAAGAAAAATAATTTAGTTAGACAATGGGCCTCTTGTAATCCATGCGGGGTACCATTCATCAATTAACAACCGGGTGATTTTCTCTAACCTCAGCTATGATTGACTCTAGTAATTTGCCTACAATTGGGGTCAGTTTTTTGGGCATAATTTGAGGGAAAAATTGCGTCCCCCCCTTTAAAAATGGGAATTACATTAGCCATTTTCCACATATCAGAACAACACCCATTGAAGAAAAAATTAAAAATTTATTAATGGTTCACAAGTTCCATTTTGCATTATTTAAAAACCTTTAAAAAAGCTCATCCGTCCCGGCAACTTTTTTTGCTTCAGTCGGGCTATTTTTTTCATAACCATTTCCAGTGACTGGATTTACATAAATTTTCTTCTCAGGCCCACATAAAAAAATAAATTTCTGGAATTGTTTTTCTTCCGGGGAAAAAAAGAGAAAAAAAAATTTTAAAATCGAGCACATTTCGTTTTTTTTGTCATAAAACACATAATTATTTTTAAGGGGGCTACCTATCTCCCCTTGTTTTTATAAACTTGGAAAAAAACTTTTTTTGGGTTAATTTGAACCCCGGCAACTTTAATTTCATAGTCCCGTTTATTTTTCTTACCCCTTTTTAACGTCCCTCTTAAGTCAATATACTGATTCATAAGATTACCCCACCTCTTTGATATCCTATATATTCCTTTTTTCTGCCCAAAAATATTTTTAGCCTATTATTTACCATTTTGGATCAATTTCTATTTATCTAATTTCATTATTGTAAAATATTTTTTGGGCACCATGTATATTTTTCAGAAAAATGCATATTTATACTTTCCCCTTTGTTACCCCAGTCAACAGATGTAAGTTTCTTTCTCTAAGCCCCCTTTGGAATCTGTTAAGCGAAAATCTGGGATTTTTACGGACTTCCCTACGTCAACCCAATTTAAAGTAAATAAAATTATTATGTCGCTTTTACCAAGTTCCCTGAAATTTCTTAATTATTTAAACCCGGAATTCCCCTTTTTTCCAGAACTTAGTCAAAACGGGGAAATTCCCCTTGTAGTTCTGTCCAAACGCTTTTTTTTAAAAAACAGTCCTGAACTACTTCTAAAAATCGTTGATTCTAAATTTCCCCGTCAGAAAATTATAGTCAAAATTACGTAAGTTAACGTCCCTTAAATTTCAAC
>NW_026464982.1:0-13814 GCF_026875155.1 Cherax quadricarinatus
AACCGGCGCAATGAGCACACACAACACACACACACACACACAAACATGTATAAAACACACTCACTGCCTCTTACGCTAATATGTATGTAATCACAAATACACACACACACAGACACACACACAGACACACACACACATATGTACACAAATTTGTACCCATCCATATATGCTCTGTAACTCACGGTTGTTAAAATTATGCTTGTCTTTTAAAAATAAAATCGAAAACTTGGAAGTAGAAGAAATCCATCTACCTAAATGTTCGGCAATTCAGGAACTTTATATATTTCAATATTGTGATGAAGAATGTTGGACTTAGTATTCACCTTGAGTAGTGCAGATATTGAGGACATCACCTATGAAAGACCCCTTGGGGCCAGTGATCATGGGGCTTTGAGCTTCGAATACACAGTAGAGCTACAAGTGGAGGGGGAAGCAGGAAGGCCAGGACAAATGAAACCAAACTACAGGAAAGGGGACTACACAGGAATGAGGAACTTCCTGAATGAGGTTCAGTGGGACAGAGAACTGGCAGGGAAGCCAGTTAATGAGATGATGGAATATGTAGTAACAATGTGCAAGGAGGCAGAGGAGAGGTTTGTACCCAAGGGTAACAGGAATAATGAAAAAGCCAGGATGAGCCCATGGTTCACCCAAAGATGCAAGGAGGCAAAAACCAAGTGTGCTAGGGAATGGAAGAAATATAGAAGGCAAAGGACCCAGGAGAATAAGGAGAGCAGTCGTAGAGCCAGAAACGAATATGCCAGATAAGAAGGGAGGCCAACGTCAATATGAAAACGACATAGCAGCAAAAGCCAAATCTGACCCGAAGCTGTTATACAGCCACATCAGGAAGAAAACAACCGTTAAGGACCAGGTAATCAGGCTAAGGAAGGAAGGAGGAGAGACAACAAGAAATGACCGTGAAGTATGTGAGGAACTCAACAAGAGATTCAAAGAAGTGTTCACAGAGGAGACAGAAGGGGCTCCAGAAAGACGGAGAGGTGGGGTACACCACCATGTGCTGGACATAGTACACACAACCGAGGAAGAAGTGAAGAGGCTTCTGAGTGAGCTAGATACCTCAAAGGCAATGGGGCCAGATAATATCTCTCCATGGGTCCTGAGAGAGGGAACAGAGGTGCTATGTGTACCCCTAAAAACAATATTCAATACATCAATTGAAACAGGGAGATTGCCTGAGGCATGGAAGAAAGCAAATGTGGTCCCAATCTTTAAAAAAGGAGACAGACATGAAGCACTAAACTACAGACCAGTGTCACTGACATGTATAGCATGCAAAATCATGGAAAAGATTGTCAGGAGAAAAATGGTGGAACATCTAGAAATGAATTATCTCATCACCAGCAGACAACATGGGTTTCTGAGACTGGAAATCCTGTTCTCAAACCTACTGGAGTTCTAATTACAATGGTGACCAGCATAAGACAAAGAGAGAGGGGGGGTGGATTGCATTTCTTGGACTGCAAAAGAACGTTTGACACAGTACCACACAAGAGAATTAGTGCAAAAACCTGAGGAGACCAAGCAGGGATCACAGGGAGAGGCACTGCAATGGATCAGGGAATATTAGTCAGGAAGACAGCAGCGAGTAATGGTCGTGGTGAGGTGTCAAGAAATTTGGGCAACCTGTGACACGGGGTCCCCACAGGGGTCAGTCCTAGGACCAGTGCTGTATCCTGGTATTTGTGAACGACCAAGACGGAAGGAAAAACTTCGAGGTGGTCCCTGGTTTGCAGATGACAGTGAAGTTGATGAGAAGAGTTAAGTCGATCGAAAAGACCACAGAAACTACAAAAGGGATCTGATAGGCTGCCAGACCCTGTCCAGCAACTGGCTCCCTGGAGTTTCAATCCCAGCAAGTGCAAAGTCATGAGGATTGGGAAGGGCAAAGAAGACCGCAGACGGAGTACAGTCTAGGGGGCCAGAACTACCAAACATCACTCAAGAAAAAGATCTTGGGTGAGTATAATACCAGCACATCTCCTGAAGTGCATCCATCAACCAAATAACTGTTGCAGCATATGGGCGCCTAGCAAACCTCAGAAACACCATTCCGACATCTTAATAAGGAATCCGTTCAGGGACCCGTACACTGGGACGTTAGCCCATATTGGAGTATGCGGCAACCCAGTTTTGGTACCCACAACTAGCCATGCATGTAAAGAAACTAGAGAAAGTGCAAAGGTTTGCAAAGAACAAGACTGATCCCAGAGTTAAGAGTATGTCCTATATGAGAGGTTAAGGGAAAATCAACCTGACCGCACTGGAGACAGGAGAGATAGGGGGACATGATAACGACTTACAAAATACTGAAGGAATTGACAAGGTGGAACAAAGACAGGATGTTCCAGAGGCTGGACACAAGCAACTCGGTGACACAGTTGGAAGCTGAAAACACAGATGAATCAAGGATGTTAGGAGTAATTTCTTCAGCCCACAGAGTAGTCAGGAAGTGGAATAGTTGGTAAGCGCTGTAGTGGGAGGCAGATCTCATACATACTTTAAAAGCAAAGAGGTACGACCAAGCTCATGGTTCAGGGAGAGTTGACCTAGTATCGATCATGAAGAGGCGGGCCAGGAGCTTGGTGACTCGACCCCTGCAACATAAACCTAGGTGAAGTACAACTAGGTAGTACACACACACACACACACACTACACACCACAGACAACACACACACACACACACACACACACCACACAACACACACACACACACCAAACACACACACACAACACACACACACCACACACACACACCACACAACACCCACACACACACACACACACACACACACACACTGGACAGTACGACTCTGTCGTAAGATACAATGTAATGTGTAATGTTCAGTGTTGTGTGAATGTCATTCAAATGTTAAAATTAATGTTGTGTAGTAATGTGTTTGAATGTTTAAATGTTACAGTATATACAATGAATGTTGTGGCCCCACACAATGGTATTTTCTTCAGTCCTAATGTTTATGTATAAATAATACTTAACATTAATGTTTTAGTGATGTTTAACTACGTAGCTGAATATTATTCTGTTCATAGTATTTAAAAGTATAACTACCATTTATGAATAACTGTTAACTTGATTATTTTTCAGTTGTTAAATTTTTCTTAAAAGTTGATTGATTCATAATTTAAATAATCTGTTCACACATGTACCTTATAAATTATACCACACTGATTCACATTGAAAAACTTACTTATACTAACATGTAAACATTGAAGGCACTTAATATTTGTTTACAATTGAGCGTTATTATTTTAGAGTGAATCCGTATCAAGCTCAGATGTTTGTAAATATCATTGAGTGTCCTACAATAGCATAAGAGAATTTTTTTGGCTGAGGTATAACTTCATTCAGCTACCATTACTTCAGTCTTGAGAGCTGAGCTGTCACTCACTGTCGCCCACGCGCATCTGTCATGTAGGACATCCTATCTATTACTTCTTGACGGATATCTTAATTCAAATTGTGATATTCCTGCAAGGATAAACATTCTGTTAGGGAACATTTCTAACTGTAAATAGTCGAATCGTCACCAAACTCACAAACATCTTGTTATAACTCAGATTATTCTGTTTTTTTTTATCAACAGGAAGTAGGATGATCTCCGGTGACTTTCGAATAAGTACAGAACAAAAAGTAATTCTTAGTTAAAAAAAAAAACAGCAAAAGAATGAAGAGAGTGAAGTGTGGAGCTGGTGAGAGTGAAGTGTGGAGCTTGGTGACAGTAAGTGTGGAGCTGGTGAGAGTGAATTGTGAGCTGGTGAAGTGAAGTGATGGAGCTGGTGAGAGTGAAGTGTTGGAGCTGGTGGAGTGAAGTGTGAGCGGTGAGAGTGAATTGTGGACTGGTGAAGTGAAGTGTGGAGCTGGTGAGAGTGAAGTGTGGAGCTGTGGGAGAGTGGAAGTGTGGAGCTGGTGACGTGAAAGTGTGAGCTGGTGAAGTGGGAAGTGTGTAGCTGGTAGAGTGAAGTGGTGGAGCTGGTGAGAGTGAAGTGTGGAGCTGGTGAAGAGTGAAGTGTGTAGCTGTGAGAGTGAAGTCTTGACCTGGTGAGAGTGAAACACCGGAGAGCGTACCCACAGTCTGGCTACAGTCTCCATGTCTACTTACTTTAAAAGGAAGGTGTCTCGCCCAGTTTTGATGGATAGTTAATGAATTTCTTGTTTCTTCTTTTTCTGTTCTGGTTTTGCATAAAAGATAAGGTAAATCTTACAAACTTATCCAAGTCAGTGTTTACAATCATTGTAATTTTTTTCAATGTTTGTTCTTTAAATTTCACATGGCGAAGTTGTTTAAATTCTGTCCTCTGTAAGACATGCTAGAAGACAAGTAGAAAGGTGACTCTATGTTGACCTAAGATAAACTGTGGACACAAGATAACACTATGGACCTAAGAAATACAATGGTCCCTAAGACAACACTAGGGCCTAAGATAACACTATGGACATAGGAAAAAAAAAACACTAATGAACTTAAGATAACACTATAAACTATGATAATACATTGGACTAAGATGACACTATTGACCTTAGATAGACATTACGGACCTAAGCATGAACACTAATTGACCCCTAAGATGACACTGTGGACCTAAGATAACACTATTGGACGTAAGATAACACTATGGACCTTAAGAAACCACTAGGACCTATGATAAAACTATGGAACCTAAGGGAAAATTGATATTCAAGATAACACTATGGACCTAAGATATATACTATGAACCTAAGATGACACTATGGATCCTTAGATAACATTATGAACCTAAATAACACTATGGACCTTAGATAACACTATGGACCTAAGATACCACTATGGACCTAAGATAAACTAGGGCCCTAAGATGACACAATGGACCTTAGATAACACTATGAGCCTTAAAATAACACTCTCTGGACCTAAGGATAAAACACTATGACCTTATATAACATTATGAACCTAAATAACCTATGGACCTTAGATAATACAATGGCCCTAAGATAACACCTATGGACCTTATATAACATATATACCTAGATACACATGGACCTTATATAACATTATAAAACCTAAGATAACACTATGGTAACCTTAGATTAGCACTATGGACCTAAGATAACACTATGGCCCTAAGATAACACTATGGACCTTATATAACAATATCTACGAGTAGCCATCAAGGAAGTTGTGAGGGACCTTTGAGCAACATTAGGAAGCAGTGAAGGACCTATGACAACATCGTTTATGCACTTAGAGCTATTGCGCCTATTCCATATTTCCTTCGTTTTCTCTTCATAGTCCTTCTTATTTTCACACAACACACACACACAGACCCACACACACAACCACACACACACACACCACAACACACACACACATGTACCACACACAGACAGACACACACACACATATCCAAGCACACACACACACACCACACACACACACACAAACACACACACACACACACCACACACACACACACACACACACACACACACACACAACACACACACCATCACACACACACAAACACACACAGACACACACACAAGAAACACCAACACAGACCCACAGCACAGACACACAGACACAGACACACACACCCCACGCACACACAGGGAAATCGGACTGACGACACTGGAGGACAACAGAAAGGTTTCAGGGGAGAAACATGATAACGACATATAAGATACTGTGGGGAATAGACAAGGTGGACAGAGATAGGATTTCCAGAGAGGGGACTCAGGGACAAGGGTTCACAACTGGAAGCTGAAGACTCAGACATCAACAGATCTTAGAATATTTCTTCAGTCATAGGTTGCCAGCAAGTGGTGAATAGCCTAGCAAGTGAAGTAGTGAGGCAGGAACCATACATAGTTTTAAAAGAGGTATGACAAAGCTCAGGAAGCAGAGAGACAGAGAGGACCAGTAGCGATCAGTGAAGAGGCGGGGCCAGGAGCTGAGTCCCCGACCCCTGACAACCGACAATTAGGTGAGTACACACAACACACACACACATGCACACACACACACACACACAAAGCACACACACACACACACCCAACCCACACACACACACACACACACATCCAAGACACACACACACACACACACAAACAAGAGAGATAAAATTCTTGATTACGCAATTTAAATTTTCTCCAAGAAATAGAATGAGATAACATTATTTAAATGACATCTTTTTAGTAAAGATGTAAATATGTGAAAAGTGATTAACAATGTCTCAGACTTCCTACATTCTTACATCACTAACAATTCTCAGACTTCCGCACATTCCTTACATCCACTAACAATGTCTCCAGACTTCCTACATTCTTACATCACTAACAATTCTCCAGACTTCCCCACATTCTTACATCACTAACAATGTCTCAGACTTCCTACATTCCTACATCACTAACAATGTCTCAGACATCCTACATTCTTACATCACTAACAATGTCTCAGACTTCCTAATTCTTACATCACTAACAAGTCTCAGACTTCCTACATTCTACATCACTAACAATGTCGCAGACTTCCTACATCTTACATCACTAACAAAGCATCAGACTTCCCACATTCTTACATCACTAAACAATGTATCAGACTTCCCACATTCTTCATCACTAACAATGTCTCTGACCTTCCCATTCTTACATCACTAACAATGTCTCAGACTTCTACATTCCTACATCACCTAACAATGTCTCAGACTTCGCACATTCTTACATCACTAACAATGTATCAGACTTCCCACATTCTTCGACGTAAACAACAATTCTCAGACTACCCACATTCTTACATCACTCAACATGTCCTCAGACTTCCCACATTCTTACATCGCCACAATCACTAACAATGTCTCAGACTTCCCACATTCTTACATCACTAACAATGTCTCACTTCCCACATTCTAGTAACTAATAGTCTCAGACTTCCCCACATTCTTACACCATCAACTAACAATATCTCCTTCCCACATTCATACATCACTAACAAGTCTGAGACTTCCCGACATTTCTTACATCACTACAATGTCTCACTTCCCACATTCTTACATCGCTAACAATGCCTCATTTTCCCACATTCTTACATCACTAACAGTGTCTACACTAATCCTCATTCTTAATCCTAACAATGTCTCACTTCCCACATTCTTACATCACAAACAATGTCTCACACCTCCCACATCTTTCTCACATTACTAACAATATCTAACTTCCCACTTCATGTCGTATCACAACATGTCTCAGACTCCTTCATCTTACATGTCTAACAATGTCTCAAACTTCCCACATTCTTACAATCACTGGACAATGTCTCCCTTTCCAATTCTTACATCACTAACAATGTCTCAGACTTCCCACATTCTTACATCACTAACATTGTCTCAGACTTCCGAATTCTTAACCCATTGACAATGTCTCACTTCCCATATTCTCTTACATTTACTAACACTGTCTCTCTTGTCCCACATTCTTACATCACTACAATGTCCTCAGACTTCCCACGTTCTTACATCAACTAACACTGGTCTCACTTTCCCACTTCTTACATGCTAACCACTGTCTCACTTCCCTCATTCGTACATCACTAACAATGTCCAAATTAGGTTTTTGTGTGGGTGTGACAGAGTTTTAACAAAAGTTGATAATAAAGCCTGTGACCACGATCTGGTCTACGTATGGCATACTTTGTATATATTGTGTTTTTGACCAAAGTTCAGTGGCATCACAATACGTCCTTTAAGACCACAGTGACATCCACACTTTAAGACCACAGGTGACCATCACACCGTCCTTTAAGTCCACAGGTGACATCACACACACGTCTTTAAGACCACAGGTGACATCACACATCTTTAAGACCCACAGGTGACATCACACATCTTTAAGACCACAAGGTGACATCACAGCGTCCCTGTTAAGACCACAATGTGACATCACACTTCTTTAAGATCAAAGGTGCATCACACCGTCTTTAAGACCACATGTGACATCACACATCTCTAAGACCACATGTACATCACACACACGTCTTTTAGATCAAAGGTGGCATCACCCGTCTTTAAGACCACAGGTGACATCACACGTCCTTTAGACCACAGGTGACATCCACACGTCCCTTTAAGACCCCCAACATGTGACATCACACGTACTTTAAGATCTAAAGGTGACCATCACACGTCTTAAGACCACAGGTTACATCACACAACATTTCCTAAGACAGTTTTTTTTTGGTAAATCTTTAACGCCCTTCTGCATATATTTACATTCTAACATTTTTTTAGCCTCTTCCTTCTTCTAATAAAGATTATGATCAAATCAATGACTAATTCCAGTACTTTATATAACTGCCTCACAACTTCATCTTAATACATTCTAAATTTCCCCAGTTTTAACCTCTGTGTGGCTTCTTTTACTTTATAGTGACCAACTCTGTTGACAGCAGAGTTAGTTAGGCTGACAGAGTCAGCCAGGATGACGGCTGAGTAAGGCTGACAGAGTCAGCAAGGATGACGGCTGAGTAAGGCTGACAGAGTCAGCCAGGATGACAGCTGAGTAAGGCTGACAGAGCAGCCAGGCTGCGGCTGAGTCAGGCTTGACAGCGAGACAGCCAGGCTGACAGCAGAGTCAGCCAGGCTGACAGCAGAGACAGCCAGGCCGAAAGCTGTACCACGGAACTGTGCTCTTCTTCATTGTGAATTATAATGTAGTTCTTATAAGTTTCACTTCTGATTTTAACTTTTCAATTTCCATCTACACATACACATCACTACAAACCACACACACACACACACACACACAATATATTTATAATATATATATATATATATATATATATATATATATATAAATAATATACTCTTCCCCACTCTTCCACACCATTGTTTAAATTAATAAATACTATATAAATAGTGTAGAAAATTAAGAAAATCTTTTTATCATATAATTTTAAATATTTTGGGATGAAATAATTTGGAAAAAGAAGTTAATATGTGAAGAAGTTACTACTTGAGAGACTTGTAGTTAAAACAAAGAAGAATTCTTATAAATCATCTCAATAAACATTTAGTTTAATTAAATAATTTATTAATAATTCTCTCAGTTTTCAACATAAACACTTTCTCTAACCACTGTATTAATAAAATAAAAAACATATTCAACACAGTAGATGGAGAAAAACTCGGTGATTAAAATAAAAACTGTCAACTTGGTGTGGCTGTCCACAACGCTGGGCCAGTAACGACTGTGTAGCTGCCACGGTATTACTCTGGTTGCCAGTACGACTGTGTGCTGTCCACGACCTGGCCAGTACGACTGTGTGCTGCCGCAACCTGGCCAGTAACGACTGTGTGTTTGCCACAAACCTGACCATACGACTGTGCTGCCACGACCTGCCATACGACTGAGGTGTTGCCACATACCTGACCATACGACTGTGCTGCCACCGGACCGGGCCAGTACGAACTGGTGCATGCCACAGCCTGCCAGTACGACTGGTGTTGCCACAACCTTGCCAGTACGACCTGTGTTGCCACAACCTGGCCGATACGACTGTGTTTGCCACATACCAGGCCAGTATGACCTGTTGTGCTGCCACGACCTACCAGTACGACTGTGTCTGCCAACGAACCTGGCCAGTACGACTGTGTGTTGCCACATACCTGGCCAGTACGACTGTGTGTTGCCACAACCTGGCCAGTACACCTGTGTGTTGCACAACCTGGCCATATGACGTGTGCTGCCACGACCTGACCATACGACTGTGTCTGCCACGACCTGGCCCAGTAAGACTGTGGTTGCCACAACCTGGCCAGTTACGACTGGTGTGCTGCCACGACCTGACCATACGACTGTGGGTGCTGCCACGACCTGACCAGGTACGAACTGTGTGCTGCCACGACCTGGCCAGTACGACCTGTGTTTGCCACAACCTGGCCAGTACGACTGTTGCTGCACGACCTGACCAGTAAACACTGTGTGCTGCCACGACCTGACCAGTACGCCTGTGGGTTGCCACGACCTGACCAGTACGACTGTGGTGCTGCACGGACCTGACCAGTACGACTGTGTGCTGCCACGACCTGCCAGTACGACTGTGTGTTGCCGCAAGACCTGGCCAGTACGCTACTGCGTGTTGCCGCAACCTGGCCAGTACGACTGTGTGTTTTTGCCCAACTGGCCAGTACGACTGGCGTGTTGCCACAACCTGGCCATACGACTGTTTGCTGGACAACCTGGCCAGTACGACTGTGTGTTGCCAACAACTTGGCCAGTACGACTGGTTGCCACAACCTGGCCAGTACGACTGTGTGTTTGCCACAACCTGGCCAGTACGACGTGTGCCACAACCTGCCAGTACGACTGTGTTCCACAAACCTGGTCAGTAACGACTGTGTGTTGCCACAACCTTGCCATTACGACTGTGTTTGCCACAACCTGGCCAGTACGACTGTGTGTTGCCACAACCTGGCCAGTACGACTGTGTGCTGGCGCACGGGACCGGGTAGGCCCATGTAACGACTGTGTGTTGGCGCGACAGACGGGCGTTGCCAGGGTACGGTGTTGTTGTTGTGTGCCGACAGGACCTGGCCATGGTACGACCCGGACGAGACAGGCCGATTATACGGAGCTAGGGCGGTATGTGGGATGGGCCACATATGGTTATGTGTGGTGATCCTAGTATCTACCTATACTATAGTTATCTGGCGTCACCAGGGGGAGCTCTGTGGGGCGCGACATGTGGGGAGCGGGGGGGGTTGGGAGGGGGGGGGTGGTGCCGTGAGTGATGTTGGTCACACACATTGGGCTCTGACCACTGAGGGTTACTGCTGTTTGAGGCGCGCAGTCTCTCGAACTGGTGTATGAGAGAGAGGCGACTCACGCGCCAACAGTTCCTAGATGTGGACAAGACGACCCCACAGGACGCTATGTCTACGAGTAGCACGTACTGAGCAGTTCACATCGCATCACCTACCTTAGGTCGCATAAACAGATTTTCACACTCTGTTATTCTTATTACTATCATACATGCAGACCCTGGCCCGGTTATCAGATACTGAATGTGTTGCTCGACCAACACCTGGCCAGCAAAACGAGTGTGTGTGCCAAAAACCTGGCCAGTAGGACTGTGTGTGCCACAACCTGGCCAGTACGACTGTGTGATGCCACAAACCTGGCCAATACGACTGTGTTGCCACACCTGGCCAGTACGACTGTGTGCTGCCACAACCTGGCACAGTACGACTGTGTGCTGCCACAATATATAGCATACGACTGAGTGTTGCCACAAACCTGGCCAGTAGAACTTGTTTGCCACAACCTGGCCAGTACGACTGTGTGTTGCCACAACCTGCCATACGACGCCACAACCTGGCCAGTACACTGTGTGTTGCCACAACCTGGCCAGTAACGAACTGTGTGTTTGCCCACAACCTGGCCAGTACGACTGTGTGTTGTCCCCCACAACCCTGGCCAGTACGATGTGTGTTGCCACAGACCTGGCCGAGTAACGACTGTGTGCTGCCACAACCTGGCCATTACGACTGTGTGTTGCCACAAACCTGGCCGGTACGACTGTGTTGGTTGCCCACAACCTGCCCAGTACGATTGTGTGTTCCATAAAAAAGCAAACCTGGCAGTACGATGCTCACAACCTGGCCAGTACGACTGGTGTTGCCGACAACTGGCCAGTACGACTGTGTGTATGCCACAACCTGGCCAGTACCGACTGTTTGTTGCCACAACCTGGCCCAGTACGACAGTGCGTTGCCCAAACCTGGCCAGTAACGGACTGTTTTGGCCACAACCTGGCAGTAACGACCCACAACATGGCCAGTACGACCTGTGTTGCACATCCTATCCAGTACGACTGTTGTTGCCACAACCTGGCCCCGCGGTACGACTGTATGTTGCCACAGAACTTGCAGAACGAGTGTGTGCCACAACCAGGCCAGATGACTTATGTTGCCACAACCGGCCATTACGACTATGTTGCCACAACCTGGGCCAGAACGGTTGTGTTACCACAACCTGGCCCGTACGACTGTGAGTTGCCACAACCTGGCCAGTACGACTGTATGTTTTCCAAAAACCTGGCCAGAACGAGTGGTGTTGCCAAAACCTGGCCAGTACGGGCTGTGTTGCCACAACCTGGCCAGTACGACTTTGTGTTGCCAAAAACCTGGCCATACGACTGTGTGTTGCCACAACCTGGCCATACGACTGGTGTGCTGCCACAACCTGGCCAGTACGACTGTGTGTTGCCACAAACCCGGGCCAGTCGACTGGTTTCTGCTACAACCTGGCCAGTACGACTGGTGTGCTGCCACAACCTGGCCAGTACGACTCTGTGTTGCCACAACCTGGCCAGTACGACTCTGTTGCCACAACCTGGCCAGTACGACTGTGGGTTGCCACAACCTGGGCCAGTACGACTGTGTGTTGCCACAACCTGGCCGGTACGACTGTGTGTTGCCACAACCTGGCCAGTACGATTGTGTGTTGCCACAACCTGGCCAGTACGATTGTGTGTTGCCACAACCTGGCCAGTACGACGCCACAACCTAGCCAGTACGACTGTGTGTTGCCACAACCTGGCCAGTACTACTGTGTGTTGCCACAACCTGGCCAGTACGACTGTTTTGCCACAACCTGGCCAGTACGACCCAACAACATGACCAGTACGACTGTGTTGCCACAACCTGGCCAGTACGACTGTGTGTTGCCACAACCTGGCCGGTACGACTGTGTGTTGCCACAACCTGGCCAGAACGAGTGTGTGTTGCCACACCCTGGCCACTACGACTATGTTGCCACAACCTGGCCAGTACGACTGTATGTTGCCACAACCTGGCCAGAACGAGTGTGTGTTACCACAACCTGGCCAGTACGACTGTGTGTTGCCACAATCTGGCCAGTACGACTGGGTGTTGCCACAACCTAGCCAGTACCACTGTGTGTTGCCACAACCCCACCAGTACGATTGAGTGTTGCCACAACCTGGCCAGTACGACTGTGTGTTACCACAACCTGGCCAGTACGACTGTGTGTTGCCACAACCTGGTCAGTATGACTGTGTGCTGCCACAACCTGGCCAGTACGACTGTGTGTTGCCACAACCTGGCCAGTACGACTGTGTGTTACCACAACCTGGCCAGTACGACTGTGTGTTACCACAACCTGGCCAGTACGATTGAGTGTTGCCACAACCTCGTCAGTACGACTGTGTGTTACCACAACCTGGCCAGTACGACTGTGTGTTGCCACAACCTGGTCAGTACGACTGTGTGCTGCCACAACCTGGCCAGTACGACTGTGTGTTGCCACAACCTGGCCAGTACGACTGTGTGTTGCCACAACCTGGTCAGTACAACTGTGTGATAATGTCTCCCATACTGTTGTTATGTACTGTGATGCATCAATCTTAACATATATACATCAGTGTGTATTTCACCACCACCACCACCACCGCCACCACCACCTTCACCACCACCGCCACCACCACCGTCCCACCACCGCCACCCCACCTTCACCACCACTGCCACCACCACCACCGCCACCACCGTCACCGCCACCACACCGCCACCACCACCTTCACGACCACCAACCAACACCGCCACCACACCATCACTAACCACCACCACCACCCACCCACCAGTTTTTTTTTTATTTAAAAAAAAAAAAAAAAAAAAAAACTTTACAGCTTAATATTAAATAAAGAATAAAATGGGTACAGTGGGTCCTCAATCCTACACAAATACACTAACAATCCTAACAACAAACACTAACAATTCCCCC